>WNHD01000463.1:0-62320 GCA_011057455.1 Ganaspis sp. Gsp50
AAGTAATTTTAAATATATTACAATATTTTGAAGTATTTTAAAATATTTTGAAGTATTATGAAGTATTCTGAAGTATTTTGAAATAGTCTGAAGTATTTTGAAGTTTTCTTTATGTTAAAAAAGTTATAAAATTTTGGTAAAACTTAATAAACATCATAAAGTAAAGACATTAAACAGAAAAATTAATGGCCATGATATAAATGAAAATTCCATGAGATTTCCATGATTCCATGAGGAATAATTCCAGGTTTTCCATGTTTTCCATAGTTGTAGAAACCCCGATATTTTACATACATACATAAATTTTATTCTTAATGTAGACATAATTTTTTTAAAACATTTTATTTATGAACAGAAAAAAAGGACTTTAAGTTTTTAAAAACTTCCCGGTTTGGTAAAAAATTCCCGGCTATTTCCCGGTTAAATAAAAATCCCGGTTTTCCCGGTTAGTAGACACCCTGTTTTTTAAATCCTTAAAAAAGTAGCGGTCGCACAATTACCGGCAGTAGTGTACTATAAACATAAATATACAATTAAAAATACCAAACTGAAAATATAAAACTAAACATACAAATAAAAACGAAACAAAAAAGTTAAGAATTTCCTCCCCGAGGGAAACAGAAAAAAAAAGATTAAAACTAGACTTTAAATTCCATCCCTTTTACCTTATTCTTATAAAGAGTCAACTCATCCTGCAAGTCCTTGCACTTCTTCTCATACGGGAAATTCTCGCTCTGAATTTGCACATTCAACGTAGCGATAATTCCATTCTTCATAGCGATTTCCTTGCCCAAATTAGACACACTCTTCCTCAATTCAGCACACTGACAATCAGCGCAACTCGAGCTCACACCCGAGTCGCTCACCTCGTCCAAATTCCTCTTCTGATTAAAAAGTTCACTCCTCCGCTTTTTCCTCTTGTCCAGCTCAATCATCGGACTCGCGCTTCTCGAACTCTCCGCACTCCTCGTCTCCTTGCCCTCAATCTCCACAATCTTCATCCTCAACTCCTCGTTCTCCTTCTGCACACCAACCTCGCTCCTCTTGATAATTTCTATCTGCCCCCTCAACTCCGTGTTCGTCTGCAAAGCACATTTCAAACTCACCCTCAACTCCTCCACCTCCTTCTCCATCTTCTCCTTCAAATCATGATTCTCGTCCTCCAACTTCCCAATCTCCACCTCGTTCTCCTTTATCTTCTGCGCCAATTCGTCCGCCTCTTTGTCCAACTCCTGGAACTTTTCCCGCTCTTCCTCCAGTTCTTCCGCCATCTCCTCGAGCTTCTGCTCCCTTTGCATCAACGCTATCTTCTTCTCTTCCAATTCCAGTTTAACCGTGTTCTTCTCCTGCAAAAGTTCTTCGTACTTTCCGCGCAGTTCGATCAAATTGTGCCTCGAATTCGAGGCATCGATTGTCGTCTTCAGCGCCTCGTATTCCCGGTTCGTTGATTCTTGCTTTCCCTTCAGGTCCACCAGCTCCGTCATCAGCTTCGTTTTCACTTCCAGCAGTTCCGTTATCCGGTTCGAGGCGCCTTCGAGATTCTTCTCGAGGATGCGGTTCTTGTCCAGGAGTTCCTCCATCTCTTTCTCGACTCTAGACTTGCTGGTGCTGTTCCTTACCTTGCGGATGAGCTTTTCGTTGGCGAGTTCCAAATCCACGAGTCTGGTCTTCAGGGTTTCGGATTCTAGGACAAGTTCTTTGTTCTTGTTCTCCAGGTCCTGGAGTTGTTTCTCAAGACCTGAGGATTTTATCCGTTGTTCCTCGAGTTGGTCCTTGAAATAATTCACTTGTTGAACGCCTTCGGTTTTTAGGATCTCGACCTCTTGTTTGTACCTCTGAACCCCGAGTTTCCGGTCCTCCAGCTGGAGCTTCATGTGGTCGAATTCTGGAATCAGGGTCTCGAGTTTCGTTTTGTACTCCGAGAGCATGTCGCACTTGCTTTTTAGGAGCAAAGTGATTTCCTCGATCTTGTGATCCTTTTGTGAAAATTCTTCACTCAAGGTGTTGTTCACTTGGAGGGATTTTTCCAATTCGGATTGCAAGTCTTTTAACATGAGAGCGTTCTTCTCGGCTTCTTTGTTCTTCATTTCGAGGATTGCTTTTAGTTGCTTTTCGTTTGCCTCTAGGCCTTCGAGGTTGCTTTTTAGGTCCAGATTCTGCGATTCGAGGGTTTTTAGCGCAACGGTCATTTCTTGGGATTTTTTGTTGTATTCTTGTTTCTCTTGTTTTAGTTTCGTTTGCAGCTCTTGTTCTTTGTGCTTTAGGGAGGCGTGCATTCGCTCGCGTTCTTGAAGAGCGTTTAGGTCGTCTTCTTTGGATTTGTCGGTCTTTTGTTTTTCGAATTCGAGCTGAAGGGTGTTGTAGTCGGTTTCGAGGTTGTGGAGTTTTTCTCGGAGGTTTTGGTTCTCGTGTTCGGCGTCTTCTAGGGCTTGTTCTAATTTCTCGAGTTGTTTTCGGAGATTGGTGTTCTTTTGTTCTAGAAGGGTGAAATCGGATTGGGACTTTTCTATTTCGTTTTCTAGACTCTTGGCCCAGGAATTGGCGCGTTTTTCCGCGTCTTCGCTTTGTTGTTTTGCTTCTGTGAGCTTTAGTTTTTCGTGGTCGAAACTGTCTTTTAGGGCTTTTATTACCTCGTGCTCCTTCGACATTATTGTTTTTAGGAAATTCTGGAAGAGATCGCTCACTGTTCGTCCTTCTGGGTTTTCTACTTTCGAGCTCAAGGAGATCGTTTCTTTGATGATCAGCTTCTTCGCGGAGTCTAGTTCTCTTTTTTCGTTTCCATTTTCGCTTTCTTTCTTTTCTTTGTTTTTTTGTTCGACTTTCTGCTTCTTTTCTTTCTCTTCTTTTTCTTCTTTTTCCTTTTCTTTTTCTTCCGTTTCTCTATCTTTCTTGTCTTTCTCTTCTTTCTTTCGCAGTTCTTTTTCTCCCGTTTCTCTCTCTTTCTTGTCTTTCTCTTCTTTCTTTCGCAGTTCTTTTTCTTCTTCCTCTCGCAGTTTTTCGTCTTTCCCTCGCAATTTTTCTTCTTCCTCTCGCAATTTTTCGTCTATCTCTCGCAATTTTTCTTCTTCCTCTCGCAATTTTTCGTCTATCTCTCGCAGTTTTTCGTCTTTCTCTCGCAATTTTTCTTCTTCCTCTCGCAGTTTTTCGTCTTTCCCTCGCAATTTTTCTTCTTCCTCTCGCAGTTTTTCGTCTTTCCCTCGCAATTTTTCTTCTTCCTCTTGCAGTTTTTCGTCCTTTCCTCGCAATTTTTCTTCTTTCTCTCGCAATTTTTCTTCTTCCTCTCGCAGTTTTTCATCTCGCTCTCTTAATCTTTCTTCTTCCTCTCGCAGTTTTTCTTCCCTCTTTCGCAGTATTTCTTCCCGCTCTCGTAATTTTTCTTTGTTTTCTTCGTCCTCTTTGTTTTCTTCGTTTTCTTTGTCTTCTTTCTTTTCTTTCTTTTCTTTCTTTTCTTTCTTTTCTTTATCGTCTTTGTCATTTTTGTCTTCTTTCAACCTGTTTTTAATGCCCTCCTGGACGATCGCCTGCAGTCTCGTGATTTCGTTGGTTAGGTTCTGGTTTTCTTTCTGAGCCTTGCTGAGATTGACGCCGACCTCGTGGATCCTTTTTTCGTAGTCTTGGATCCTCTTTTTGTAGTCTTTCAGAGTGGATTCCATAATCTCCCGGTTGGAATCCTCGCACTTTTGTCGAGTCATTAGCAGTTCTTTTTCCTCTTTCACAACCTCTAATTCCGAAAGCAAGGAGTTCTTCTCCCCGTTTAGGACGTCTACGATTTTCTGCGAATCTTCAGCGTTTTTTCTCACCTCTTCCCTACTGGTTTCCAGTTCCGTTACAAGAGAGTCTTTTTCGCTCTGCAATTCCGCGACGAGAGAATCTTTTTCGTTCTTCAATTTCGCGAAGAGGGAATCTTTTTCGTTCTTCAATTTCGCGAAGAGGGAATCTTTTTCGTTCTTCAATTCCGCGACGAGGGAATCTTTTTCGCTCTGCAATTTCGCGGCAAGAGAGTCGCTTTTGTTCTTCAATTCCGTGGTAAGAGATTCTTTTTCGCTCTTTAATTCCAAAAGGAGAGAATCTTTTTCCTTTATGACGTGTTGTAGGTCATCGAGCTGCTTTTTTGTGTTTATGTTTTCGCCTTGCAGGATTTGCAACTCGACTTCTAGATTTAATTTTTCGCTTTGGAGGACCTTGTCAGCTTGGTTTAGTTTTTCGATAGTTTTGTATAAAGTTGCGGTCTCGCTTTCGAAGAGTTTCACCTTCTCTTCGGCGGTCGCTGAATTTTCTTGCGCGCTCTTCAATTTAGTCTCGAGTTCCTTGTATTTCTGCAATTCGCTGCTCAACTTCGCGAGCTTTTCGCGGTGCTGATGAAGATCTTCGCCAATGCCCTTGATCGCGGATTCCACGCGCGATATTCTCTCGTTCTTGCTCGAAATTACGCAACTTGAAGAATCTTCTTTTGTTGAAGATTCCTTTGTTGATTCTTTTGTTGATTCTTTTGTTGATTCTTTTGTTGATTCTCTTGTTGATTCTTTTATTGATTCTTTTGTTGATTCCTCTTTTGAAGGTTCTTCCCTAGTCTCGGAACACTTTTCCTGATAGAGGACTGAGAGCTTCTCGTACTCGTCTTTCAGAGTTTCTTTCTCGCTGCTGAGAAGGCGGATATTTTCCTCCATCAAGGAGATGTTGATTCCTTCGCAGACGCTTCCGTTTGGCGTTGCGACACTCGTGTTCAATTCTTCGCTGGCCTTCATCCGCAGGACTTCCGTGTTTGCGCACTTTTCGCGGAATTTCACCTGAAGGTCTTCGAGTTTGTTGTTCAGGAACTTGACCTCGAGTTTTAAGGCTCTTTTGTTCTCGTTGAGCTCCTTGAGATGCGAACATTGAGTGCAAGTGCTCAATTTTAAGTCACTTAGCTTGGCATTCAAGATTGTGAGGTGCTCGATTTGATCTTCTAGATTCTTCACCTTGTTGTTTAACGTTTGAACATTCTGGTCCATTTTCCAGCTGCTGCTGATTCGCCGACTTTGCGACTCGAGGGTTGTTAACGGAGGTAGCGAACTCGACTCGTTTTTGCCGAAATCGTTGATTTTGCTGAAATCGTCCAATTTGCTGAAATCGTTCGTTTTGCTGAAATCGTTCGTTCTGTTAAAATCATTCGTTTTGCAGAAATCATTCGTTCTGCTGAAATCGTTCGTTTTGCCGAACTCGTCCATTTCCTGGCTCTTGTCGAGTTCGTCAAAGATCATTGACAAGTTTAGAGTGACTTCGGCGTTCTCATTGGAGAGTTTGGTGACTTTGGATTTTAATTCGATTACTTCGGCTTGGAGATGCTTCTTTTCTTGTAGAACAACTTGCAAGGGGGATTTCGATTGTTCTGCGCAGTTTTTCGTAGATTTTTCTGGAGTTTCTTCGTAGATTTTCAGTTTGTTTAGGGCTGTTTCGAGTTCTAGTTTGTAGGTCTCGGACTCGTCGATGTGCTTCATGAGATCGTCGGACAGATCCGTGATTTCGTCCTGCATGGAGCTGATTTCCTTCAGCAGAGCTTCGTTTTTGTCTTTGTAATTGCATTCATGGTCGTATTGAAGAGCCTTGCAAACTTTGACTGAATCGAGTTCTTGTATCTTGTACATGAGCTCTTCCGTCAATTTTTTATTTTCCATTTGCAAGATGTCAACTTTTTCACGATATTCCAGCACTTCTGGACTTCTTATTGACGAGTTTTCCCCAAGGAGCGAATTTTCGGAAACCTTTTTTATGAAATCTTCTTTCGATAATGGAAGTACGTCCGATTTGGTTTCATCTGATTGCTGTAAAACAAAAGTATTTTTTGTATTTTTTATTAAAAATTGAAAGAATTTGTATTGAAAATTATATCAAAGAAATGTTAAGAAATTCGAAAAATATAAAAAAATTATCAAGGTTTCTACAAGTTTTTCTTCACTAAATTCCAGGAGGTTTCCTTGATTTGCATGAGAAAAATAGAAAAATTTTTATGATATTTTTTAATATATCATGGATATATTCGGATTATTCCGAATATATCGGAAGTTAAGTTTAATTATAGTACAATGTGTACGAAAGGGTATTTTCTAATTTTTTTAGCCTGTTTATATGAATAAATAGAATTAAATATACTTTTAATTAAAAAATGCATTTTTCAATATTTTGTAAAAATTGAAATTACTTTTGAAATAATGACAGTTTTTTAAAAATAATTTTCTATAGAATTGAAATTACTCAAGATCATTATTTTTAATTATAAAATCATTTTAAGTATATTGGAGTGTTTTTATAAATATATTGAAGTATTTTTAAATAGTTTGACGTATTTTTAAATATTCTAAAGTATTGGGAAGTATTTAGAAATATTTTAAAGTAATTTTAAGTAATTTTTAACATTTTGAAGCATTTTTAAGTATCTTTTACCATTTTGAAGAATTTTTAAATATTTTGAAGAATTTTTAAATATTCTTAAGTATATTTAAATAATTTAAAGCATTTCTAAATATTTTTAAGTAGTCTGATGTATCGTAATACTTTTACAATATTTTTAAAAAATTAGTATTTTAGAATCTGCTTATACTTTATTTAATACTTGTAATACTAATATTCTTAAATACTTTGAAATATTTTGAAGCCTTTGAAAGTATTTTAAAGTAATATACAGAATTTTTAGGTATTTTAAAGTATTTTAAAGTAATATTAAGTATATTTAAATATTTTTAAGTATTTTTAAGCTTTTTTAAAATATCTTGAAGTATTGGGAAGTATTTGGAAATATTTTAAAGCAATTTAAAGTGTTTTAAGGTATTTTTAAATATTTTGAAGTTGTCAGAAGTATTTTGAAATATTTTAAAGACTTTTAATTATTTTTAGAGATTTTGAAGCATATTAAAATATCTTGAATGATTGGGAAGTATTTGGAAATATTTTAAAGTAATTTTAAGTATTTTAAAATATTTGGAAGTATTGGGAAGTATTTGTAAATATTTTTAAGTATTTGGAAATATTTTTAAGTAATTTTAAATATTTTGAAGTATTTTGAAGTATTTTAAAGTAATATTAAGAATTTTAAATATTTTGTAGAATTTTTAAATATTTTGAAGTCTTTTAGAGAAATATAAATGATTTTGATGTATTTTCAAATATTTTGGAGTATTGGAAAGTATTTAGAAAAAGTTTAAAGTAATTTCGAGTATTATAAATATTTTGAAGAATTTTTAAATATTTATATGTTCTGTTTAATATTTTGAAGTATTTTTAAATATTTTGAAGTCTTATTTAAAGTAATATAAAGGATTTTGATGTATTTTAAAATATTTTGAAAAATTTGAAAGTATTTAGAAGTAGTTTAAAGTAATTTTGAGTATTTTAAGCATTTTGAAGAATTTTAAATATTTTGATGTTTTTTTAAAAATATTTTGTTGTATTATTAAATATTTTAAAGTCTTTTAAAGTAATATAAAGGATTTTTATGTATTTTCAAATATTTTGGAGTATTGGAAAGTATTTACAAATAGTTTAAACTAATTTTTGGTATTTTAAATATTTTGAAGAATTGTTAAATATTTTGATGTATTTTTTAATATTTAGAAGATTTTTTAAGCTATCTTTAAAAAATATTTTGAAGCAGTTGAACTAGTTTTGGGAACTATTTGAAAATATTTTACAATAATTTTAAGTATTTTTTAACATTCTAAAGATTTTTTAAATATTTTGAAGAATTTTTAAGTATTTTAAAGAATTTTTAAAAATGCTAAAGTAATCTGAAATACTTTAAAGTAGTTTCGAATATTTTGAAATAAATCAAAGAAATTTTAAACATTTTCAAATATTTCCAACTATTTTGAATTTTATTCCCCACAAAGAAAAAGCTTAAAATTTTGGTAAAACTGAAAAGAAATCATAATCTCAGGAAACTAAATAAAAATACTTTCTCATTATTGAGAATGTAAAAATAATTTCCATCATATAAACGAATAATTTCACAACATTTCCATCATTTCATCAGGAATAATCAAATTCCATGAGAATTCCAAATTTCCAGTGTTGTAGAAATCCTGAATAAAAACCGGAAAAAAATACAGAACATAAAAAAGCAATAAAGTGTAAATTTCCATTCTTACCTCTGAATGATTTTCCTCTTTATTTTTCTGCTTTTCAGCATTGAGCTTACAGGTGAGATCCAAATTCTCATTGGTTATTAAATAAATTGTTTTCTGCAACTGCTCGATATCCATTTTCAATCCTTGGATATCGTTCTTGATTTCCTCGGACTCGCGAATCTTTTGTTGCAAATCGTCCCGCAATCTCGTATTCTCAATCTCTAGACAAATCTTCACGTTTTTAAATTCTTTCATCGACTGTGCCAGTTCTTCGCTTCCTTTATCATTCACTTGCTTTAACAATTCATTGTACAAAACATCCAACTGCTCATTTTGCACTTCCAAATCCCTGATTCGTCTCTTCAGAATCGGAACGTCGTTCGATTTCAAAAGATTGATCATCATCGAGGGCGCAGTAAAATCTTGACTTTCGTTTCCGATTTCTTTTTCCAGCATCAAATTTCCTATTTCTTTCTCCATCAGTGTCTGGCTTTTATTTCTTTCTTTCTCAATCATCTGGCTTTCATTTTGCGCCTCATTTTGTGTCTTGTTTTGCGTCTCATTTTGTGTCTTGTTTTGCGTCTCATTTTGTGTCTTGTTTTGCATCTCATTTTGTGCCTTGTTTTGCGTCTCGTTTTGCGTCTCATTTTGCGGCTCATTTTCCGTTTCATTTTGCGTCTCATTTTCCGTCATTGTCTCGTCCACTTCCATTCTCTCGAAGTAACTCTCATTCGTGAATATACTCGTAAAATCATTCTCATCATTCAGAGACTTGCAGGCACTTTTCGGGGTGTCAAAATTAATGGTCATGTCCATTTTCGTTGGCGTTGACATTTTGTTCTGATTTTGCAAAAATATGGACTCATTTTTCACCAAGTTATTCTTTTCCAGTCCTTCCACGAAAGTTTTCTGCTCGTCCAAATCTTTCTGGAAAATGGAGACATTCTTCTCGAAGTTTTCCAAACGCTTCTTGATTGCGTCATTCTCCGCTAGGTAACTTTTGACAAAATCTTCGCCGACTTTCAAATCGACGAAGGACTCTTCAGCAGTGTTGTTCATAGACTGCGCGACAGATTTCACGAAACTGTTGTTGATACTCTCCAGTTCTTGGCACTTTGTGTTTAAATGCGACAAGTGAATGTCCTTCTTTTGCAATTTTCCGCACAAACGTTCGAGGTCCGAATTCAAAGCATTGATCTGCTCTTCACAATTCTTTATTTTCTCCTCCGTTTCCTCGATTCTTGACTTGAGTTCGAAATTCTCGTCACCGAGTTCCTTGATTCTTAGAGTCAGTTGAGAAATCTCGGCTTCCTTTTCCTCCACTCGGGAATCAATGTTACAGAAACTTGATTCATTCTCCTTGCAATTTAGAGATTCTAGCTGCAACTTCAATTCCAGGGTTTCGTCCTCTAGGTCTTTTATTTTCGACCGCAGAGAATCGGTTGTCGCGGTTTCAGATTTTAGGTTCTCGATAGTGTTTACGTAATTTTTTATACACTCGGCTGCCTCTGAGAGTTGGATTTTCAAGTCGGAATTCATTTTCTCGAGCTCTTGAGACTTTTGCAGAATTTCTTGTATTCTTTCTTCTCCCTGGGCGGTTTTCTTTTTCAAATCTATGATCATTTGTTGATCGTCTTTGGAACTTGAAACACTTTCTTCGTACTTTTGTACCCAATTCGAATTCACCTGCTCGAGCTTTTCCATTTTGTATTTAAGATCCGTTATATTTTTTTCCTTTTCCGCGATTTTTACTCTCTTCCTTTCGATCTTCATTTCCTTTTCTATGACCAGATCTTCTTTCTCGGTTATTTCCCGTTTTAGATCTTCGATTATTATGAGATGCGAATCGTCTTGTCGGAAATCTTGAATTCTTTTCGACGCCTCCGTGAGTTGGTACATCAAATTCGAATTCATTTTCTCCATTCTTTCGGAGCTTCGATTAAGTGCGGATATTTCCTCTTCGTTTTGGGTCTTTAGTGCTTTTAGTTCTTCAATCATGCGCTTGTCGTCTTTTGAACTTTCGATGAGACTTTCAGAGTTCTGTAATTTTGTGCCAATTGTTGAGAGATTTAGTTTCATTTCCGTATTTTCGAGATCGAGTTCTTGCAATTTTTGCCTGAGGGTACTGAGCTCGAGTTCCTTGTTGTTCAATTTTGATTCAAAATCGTCAAGATTTTGTATTTGTAGATTTTCGAGGCTGTGCAATCTATTTTCCGTTTCGTTTATTTTCGATTTCAAGTCTTGATTTATTTCTTCGTGTTCTTTGAGATTTTTAACCAAGTCCGAAATTTCTGCTTCTTTCGACGTTAATCGAGACTCAAAATCAACACTTAATTCGATTTCGGATTTGAGGCGAGAATTTTCAATTTCGAATTGGTTTAATTTATCTTTCAATTCTTGGATATCGGACATTTTTGCGGAAATGTTTTCATAGTCCTTGAGTTTCTCCAAAGCTGCCGATAGTTTGGTGTCAACTTCCAACTTTTCGGCATCAAAATCAACAATTTTCGAATTCAGTTTACTAATTTCGTTTTGGTAAAATAATGTTTTGTCGTTTGCATCTGACAAAGTCTCTTCTAGTTTTGATTTCAATTCCGAATTCTCAGCCACGAGTTTCTCAAACTGGATATTCAATTCCGAAAGTTTTGTCTCGTTGGTTTGCAACTGCGATTTAAGATTTTCGTAAACCTGATTATCTTGGTCCGTTGAAGTTTCTTTGTCTTCTTTTGTACCTTTTTCTCCTTTTGTATCTTGTTCTCCTCTTGTTTCCTTTTCTTCTTTTTCGCTCTCGTTTTCCAGCTTCGATTCGGAACTTTTCGATCTTCTGATGACGCTTTCTCTGAACTTTTGCAGTTCGAAAATAATGTCGCTCTTTTCTTTCTCGTCGTAGGAAACTTGTTTCCGCCAGTGCTCAAAGTGGAGCGAAAGATCGTGCTCGTCGTTGGCTAATTTGGGCTCGGAATTTTGTTCGCAGAAGAATTCGATACACGCGAGGAAAACGGAAAATTTCCTCCTCACGTGAACATCTTCTCGTTCTAAGTCCGTGAGATGTGAACTCAAATTTTCGACGGCTTTTTGCAAAGCTGAAATTTCGAGGCCGTTCTCCTTCTCTTCAAGTTCTTTGGCCAACTCGTCGAATCGACTGAGCGAGAGGATCTTGTCTTCTTCGAAATTTTTCAGCAGATTGTCGTATTCCTCGATTTTGCATTTCATTAACAATCTCTGCGAAACGGAATCTAAACGCTCGACGAGAGAGGACTTTTCGAAATCGGACTCTTTTAGTAAACGATTTGTTTCTTCTAGTTTGTGCTTTAAATTCTCAATTTCAGGAAGTAATGTGTCAGATTCTAGAATTACGGGCTTCTGCGATTTGAGGTGTTCGATTTCTTCGTTGAGGGTTTTAACAAGATTTTGGAGTTGATGAATTTCTTTAGCTGTTTTCTCAACTTGGGTTGGATCGCTCTTCCATGCAACCTGTAAAATTAATTGATTTGTTATATTGTAATATTGTAATTGTAATATTGTAATTGTAATATTATAATTGAAACATTAGTAGTTAATAATTATGTTTAAAAAATTGACAAAACGGTTATTTAAAGAAAAAACGTAACGTTGATAAAAAGCACTAACGTGTCATTAATAAAATAAAATAAAATAACGCGATGTTAATAAAAAAAACTAACGTGACGTTAATAAAAAAAAATAACACGATGTTCATAAAAAAACTAACGTGACGTTAATAAACAAAATAACACGATGTTAATAAAAAAAACTAAAGTGACATTAATAATCAAAATAACGTGACGTTAATAAGAAAATTAACGTTCCGTTAATGAAAGAAATGTGGCGTTAATAAAAAAAGAATATGACGTTCATAAAAAAATACGACGATAATAAAAAAACTAATGTGACCTTGATAAAAAAAACTAAGGAGAAATTAATAATTAACGTCGTGGGTAGTAAATTTAAAGAATTCGAGAAAAGTAAGCAAATTGTAATATTAGTAAAAAAAAAAAATTTATTTTATACTCTTGGGCTTTGTTATTTCAAATAAATAAATAAATTACTATATAAAAAAAAATAAAAAAATGAATCCAACCTGTAAGGAAGCTTCGAGTTCTTTTTCTCGAGTTTTAAATTTATTTTGCATCGAGTCTAGTTGATATGAGATGGACGCATTTTCATCTTCTGCGAATTTTTGTCCTTTTACTGCTGCATTCTGTAATTTGAGACATATATTTTAGTAAATTTTTACAATAGAATGTATCGCTGAATATAATTATTATTAACAAATAACTGCTTATCAAGAATCAGTAAGTTTCTTACCAATTTATTGTGCAGATCCTTATTCTCGATTTCCATTTTTCCAAGACGTTCTTGAACTGTAGAAAGAGACTCAACTTGTTTTCTTAAAGATCCACATTCCTCAACGAGTAGCGAATGCTCGGTCTTGAAATTAATAAAAAACCGAATTAATAAAAAATACAAATAGAAATTAGGAATAGATTTTAGTAATAGAAATTAGTAATAGAAATTAGTAATACAAATTAGTAATAGAAATTAGGAATAGAAATTAGTAATAGAAATTAGTAATAGAAATTAGTAATAGAAATTAGAAATAGAAATTAGTAATACAAATTACAGGGATCACAGTCGTTTTGTCGTTCAATTTTAGGTGTAAAGGGGGATTTTTAATTTTAAAAAAGGGGATTTTCTTTCATCAAAAAGGGACTTTGGAAAGAAGAAAAAAAGGATAACATTGTAATATTTAAAAACTTGAAAAACGTTAGTTAATTTCTTGCTTTTAATTTAAAAAAACATAATAGATTTTCTTTCATTCAATGAGTTTTCCATGATTTCCATAAGGAAAATATAAAAATTGCATTGGATATTTTGTGTGCGTGTATATGTTAAAAAAAAATTTCAATATTTTGTAAGAATTGGAATTACTTTTAAAAACATGAAAGTATTTTAATTAATGCTCTTAGGCTTATTGCAAAAATAATTTTCTGTATAATTTAAATTACTCAATATCATTATTTTTAATATTAAAACCATTTTAAGTATTTTGAAGTAGTTTTAAATATTTTGAAGTAATTTTAAATATTTTGAAGTAATTTTAAATATTTTGAAGTATTTTGAAGTAGTCTGAAGTATTGTAAAGTATTTTGAAATATTTTTCATTATATTGAAGTATTTTTAAATATTTTAAGTATTTTAAATTAGTCTGAAGTATTTTTAAGTAATCTGAAGTATTATTGTTGAAAAATTATAAAAAGAAAACTTATTGAAAATTAGGGGAAAAGGGGAGAAAATACTGGATGTTAGGTGTTTTGGCGAATTTTCTTTTAAAAAATGGGGGGGGGGGAAGGGGAAAAAGGGGGGATTATGTAAAAAAGGGGACGGTTTGTGATCCCTGAAATTAGTAATACAAATTAGTAATAAAAATTAATCATTTTAGTAATTACTAAATTTGTAATATTTATTTGAAAAAGAAAATAATTTATCTATTATTGAATTTTACCTGAAGATCGGAATACTTTTTGTTCACATCGGTATATAAAATTTGGGTGTCCTCCAATGATTGTTTCAAGCTTCGAAGCGTCTTTTCATTATCATGCAACTAATAAGAAATAAATTAGAATTAAAATCATCTAAAATAATAAAAAATAGTAAAATAGTAAAATAATTACATGCTAAAAAAATGGATCTTAAAAATAAGACAAAATCAAGACAAAATCAAGACAAAATTAAGACAGAATCATCTTTCAAAGTAATTTAATTACAAAATGTTTTCTTCACATTTCGTTATTAATATTAATTACGTAAGCATACTTTTAATAAAACTGAAATTATTCAACTCACATTTATAGATTGACTTTCTTCTCGATTTAGTTGTTTTTCTAAAGTGGTAAATTCTGCCAATTGTTCATGTTCTTCCAGAACAGTTTTAAGCCTTTCACGTAAAACACTTTTCGGAGTGCCAGGAGAAGCAGATATTGTACAATTACACCTGATAAAAAGATCACAATCAATATCAATATCAACCGGAAAATCAATAACAAATTGTACAAAAATTTATATCACGAAATGTACTCGTAACGGTTGTAAAAAAGTGTCCAAAATTATAATCAATTGAAAGGATAAATATAATAAATACAAATCGATATTTGAATCTACTGAAAGTTTCGACAAAAAATTCGATCAATAAAACGAATTAAAATTTTCTTTTTATCAAAAACGAAATTTTTCTTTTCGTCAAAAGTTAATAACAATTAAAATTAAAATCGAAATTATAATTAATAACAATTAAAATTAAAATCGAAGTTAATAACAATTTAAATGGATATTTCATTGCTATTGAATACATTTTATTGAGCCAATAAAATGTTACTTATAATTTGAAAAAAATGTTACTTAAAATGTTACTTATAATTCGAAAAAAATGTTACTTAAAATGTTACTTATAATTCGAAAAAAATGTTGCTTGAAATGTTACTTATAATGAATTTTAAAAATTGCAAATAGAAAAATGTACCTTAGTTTAGGAGTCCGTTCTGGTGAAATATCACTACCACCAGTGTCATTAAAAATAAGAACATCATCAACATCATTAAATTTAACTTTCGGTCTCACTGGTTTTCGCGTAGAAATGAAGAATTCATCGTCCCGATCAAGTTCCGACTGCAGAAGATTTATTTCAAAGTCAGCCAGAGCTGTCGTTGCTGCAAAAATAATCGAACAATAAAAATGATGGACAGACAAAAATAATAGACAAATAAAAATAATAGACAAATAAAAATAATAGAAAATAGAAAAATAATAGAAAATAGAAAAATAACCGAATAATAGAAAAACAATAAAAAAAATAATAGAAAAACAAATACAATAGAAAAAGAGAAATAATAGAAAAACAAAAATAGAAAAACAAAAACAATAGTTATTAAAAATAAAAATTCCCCAACAATTCTTCTAGTGTTTCATTGATTAAAAATCATTTCAGCAAGCTTTTAAGTGAAAAAAATTACACTCACTGTCAGAATCCAAATTAGCATTCTGAATTATACTTTGTCGTCTTTTCATTTTGTCAATTTTCGTGAGCTTTGGCGTATCCGGAGCAGAATCTATCGAGCCGTCTTCAATTATTGTTTGCAGATCAAAATTACGATTATTGTTTAATCCAAATTTCACCGGACAAGAGCGTCTCCTGACTGTTGTCTTTTTATTTGCAGTTAAAATATACTCTTTCAATAATTCCACTCGATCAGCCAGTACATTGCCCTGATTGTTCTTAATCGTCTGATTAGCTTTCTACACAAAAATATATTTTTCGTTAATTTACCACATTGTCAATTAAAATAAATTTTAACAAACGAACAAGTTACCCATTTTCAACAATTTGTCACGTTAAACATCTTTTAACAATTTTTTGACAATTTTAAAACATTTTTTGACAATCTTAAAACACATTTTGACAATTTAAAACATTTTTTGACAATCAGTTAAACAATTTCTTAACAAAGATTGTTTTTAAAAATAAAAATACCTCGAGTTCTTTGGAAAGGTCGGCAATTTGTCTTCTGTATCGTTTTAGAAGAGCCTCGTCACTAAGATCTTCATTGAGTTGGGGTTTGTTTTTGATGCTCTTCGCTCTCGATGCGAATCTAGAGACAAGAAATATAATTAAATTAACCTCGGTTAATCCCGCAAAGACGGAGAAGGGAATTGATACGAACTTAAGAGTGTTGTTGGTGACGTCAAAGCTTGCGGGACTCACGGTGCAGATAATGGCAGTTAGAGAATTGCCACCAAGCGAAGCTTGCAATATTCGCGTCAAATTACTGTCTCGAAAATTCACAAAATTCGACTTCTCTTTGTCCTGATTTTCACTCAGTTGCTTTATCACCAAACCAAGTGTCGTCAGCGATTTGTTAATCAGTGTTCCTTCCTTGAAACGATCACCGGTTGCCCCCGTTTGTGAAGCTCGCTCCGAACCCGCTAAATCCACCAAATTCAACTGAGCAATTTGAATCGCTCCGTCGGAATCACTTTTAGTTTCTCGACTCTCGATTATCTGAAATCAAGTTCTTATTGTATTTTTTGTTCTTGTTTTTCTTACTAACAAGTTGTAATTTAATAAAATTTGTTGTAATTTGTAGTTAATTAGTAATTTGTAGCTAATTAGTAATTTGTAGTTAATTAGTAATTAGTAGTTAATTAGTAATTATTAGTTCATTAATAATTTGATAAAATTACAACTTGTTAGTAAGAAAAATAAAGAAAACAATTTCTAGGAAATAAATTATAAATAAACATTTATATAATAAACATATAAATGCATTTTTCAAGGTAAATCTTTCCTTTTTATCCTCTAGTTCGAAAGATAATTTACTAACGATTCTAAAAATCGTGTGACTGCGACTGCTGCGCTCGTTCATGTTCGTTTCGCCGATACTTCTATTTTTTTCGCCCAATTTCATCGCAGCTAGCATGTACTTTGCACTTTTTGCTACTTTCTCGGAACATTTGTTAACAAAAATTCTTCCATTCTCTTCCTTTATTTTCAAATCGGTGTTTTCCACTTCTAGAAGGTCGTTCACTTTTTCGTTGTATATTTCAAAGTAGCAGTATCTGTAAAAAAATTGTCATTTTTGGCAAAATTCGATTTGAAAAATTGGCTAGAATTATTGGCGAGCAATTGAAATGTTTTAACTGTAATGAAATATTTTTCTGAATAAAAAATTGTACCTTATTAAAAACTCTCGTCCGACTGATTTTTGAATAATCTCAAACATATGATCGATGGCTAGAGGAATAATTCCACGTTCAAGTTCCGTTCCCATCATGGTAAACGTTTTTCCAGATCCGGTTTGTCCGTATGCAAATACAGTTCCATTGAATCCATTTACAGCTGATTGTACTATTGGTTTCACTACTGTATTAAAAACAACCTCGTTCTTCTTCTGCATTCCAAATATGTGGTCTGAAACATTAAAACAAGATTAGAAGTACGAATTTTTAAAAAAAGTTCTAAAACTACTTTAGCAACTTTTGGGAAACTTAAATTGAAAACTCTTAAGGTAATTAAAAATAAATATAATAATAATAATATTAATAATAATAATAATAATAATAATAATAATAATGAAAACACTGACAACAAAAATAATAAATAGTAATTTATAAAACAAGTCAACAACTTAAAAAGGAATTTGGTTTCAAAATTAACTACGAAAGCGTGAAAGGTTCCGAAGAATTAAAAATTTCATCTAACGGTTAAAAAACAGTTCCCAAAAGAATGATCCATAAAAAAAGTCAAGAATGCGACTATAAATGTTTTGAAAATCCATAGCAACCGAAAATTAACATTTTACAATTCCAGAACACTAATTAATCGAATTCTAAACAAATTTTTTATTCAGAAAAATATTCCGTTACAGTCAAAAAATGAGAAACAGATTCGGAGAAAATTCCTAAAGCAAAATGTAAGATCTTTGTACGAACCAGCTTGTAAATTTGGTTAAAAATTGTAAATGAAAGAAAAAAGAAAGACAAATAAAAAGAAAAAAGGAAGAACAAAAGAAGGAACAAAAGAAAAGAAGGAACAAAAGAAAGGAAGAAAAAAGAAAGCAAAATAGAAAGGAAGAAAAAAAGAAAGCAAAATAGAAAGAAAGAAAAAAAGAAAGCAAAAAAGAAAAAAAGAAAGAAAAAAAGAAAGAAAAAAAGAAAGCAAAAAAGGAAGAAAGAAAGAAAGCAAAAAAGGAAGAAAGAAAGAAAGCAAAAAAGAAAGAAAGAAAGAAAGAAAAAAAGAAAGACATTTTATCAAGAGAATGTAAAATAGAATCTAAACAAACCTGAAGTGCCCTCAACTTTGGAATTAACCTAATTAGCACTTGATCCGCCAAACCCATTGTTACTAAAACCCTCAAAAAAATACACCTGTCGCAAAATTTCGAAAAAAACCCTGCAATGCTTTATTTCCAGGCAAGAATAAACCTACAATACTGAAAATACACGAATACGACGAGAAAACAATCAAGACGTCATGCCACGTAAAGTGAATCACCTAGTTGAAAAAACACATAATAAAGAAAAATGACCCCGAAATAGGGAAATTCGGCCCAAAATAACGCAAATTCGATTCGAGTCGACAAATTGATTGTTACTTACCGAATTGAAAAGTCGTTTCTCCTTTTCCTTTCGAGTCCACAGGCATGATGGTGTTATCACTAACGATCCATTGTATAGATTCATCCTTCTCTTTTTCTCGATCAATTAAAGGCCGAACCTTAATTGCCACTTTTATATTATTCGACATTTTCCTTTATTATCACACGCAATCACAAATAACAGAAATATTTACACAAATTTGGTAAAAAAAAACCAACCGTTCATTCAAGAACGCACTTCATCTTCGCTCATGTTCAACTGTCTTTTTTGACATACACAAACCGCGTCTTCCCAAGTTTTTGAATTCAAACCAATCACAATTCACCAATCGCTGTCAAGAATTCCCATAGACTCGTGCGTTCATTGGCTACATCCAATACTCACCGGTCGCAGTTTCAGGTTAGGTTTCTACTTTCAATTGCAAGAAACGTGTAATTCTGTGCTTTTTGTTCACAAACACAGGCATTATAAAGTACAATTTTTCAAGAAAGACGGAAAATTACAAAATTTGCTCAAATTTTCGTGAAACAACGCGAGAATTTTTTTTAACCGACCAGTAAAAAAGCAAACAAGTGGTAAATTTATTGACCAATCAGAAAGTAGGGTTGAGTGGATGTTTTCTCGCGAGATTTTAAAAGACAAAAAAGGTAAAAGTTGAAAAAGACGATTAATCGTGTGAGTTAAAGGTTGATTTTTAGAATTAAAAATTTGTTTTAAGTGCTTGGGGTTGTAAAATATACAGAAGTTATTTTGAAGTCTGCTGGAAGGCTTTCACACTATTGAAAATTGGCAAATTCTTTAGTGTTATCAGTAGCCCCTGCGTGAATAGCAACCCGAAGTTTTTGAAGTGCGACAAAAAAGCCGTTCAACAGGGTACCTCTGACAATAACAAAAGAATTAATTTGTAAAAAATAAGACAAAAAGGATTAATCTAATTATAACGCTAATGTTAATTGTTTGTTTCTCATCAATCTGCAGGATTAATTTTGGTTTCTTTGGGTCGAATTGCGCATAATATCAAAGTGCATAAGTGAGGTTTGGTTAATTCGTATGATTGAATAAAGAAGAATTGCACCTGCGAAGTACAACTGCGGGACGTGTGTATTCAATAAATTTACTTAGGGTTGAAAGGTCCTTAACGACAGAAAGTGTTTTATAAACAAAGCTTCTTCTCTAGCTTCTCCATCTTAAGTAAAATGTTGTTTTAACCAGGCAATCCTATCAAGATTAAAATCCGGATTTAAATAAGAAATTGACGTTTTTTTAAGCGAGTTGCATTGCAATTAAATTGTATTTTAATGAGTACAAGTTATTAATTAATTAGTGCAAACTATTAGTTAATTAGTGCAAGCTATTAGTTAATTAGTACCAGTTATTAATTAATTAGTGCGAGCCAGTCGCATTAATTGGTGTAAGTTATTTATTATTGTAAAATATCTAATTACTGAAGTAATTTTTGTCATTTTAAATTCTTCAATTCTCAATTGAAATTATTTTAATTAACACTGAAAATTATTTTTAATTAACACTTTACATTGTTTAATTTATACTTTAAATTATTTAATTAATTAATTTATTATTTTTATTTAATTAACACTCTACATTATTCAATTAACACTTTAAATTATTTAATTAATACATTATTTAATTACCACTCTAAATATTTCTTTAATTAACACTTTAAATTATTTAATTAATAAATTGTTTAATTATCACTCTAAATATTTCTTTAAGTTTTATTTAATACACTTTAAGTTATTTAATTAATAAATTATTTAATTATCACTCTAAATACCTATTTCTTTAATAAACTCGAATAATTTACCGTTTTTTTAGGATTCGTGTAGAGTGCATTTTTTAAAAAGAGAAAAAAATGATGAGCAGAGCGATGCCAGTGCCAATTTTTCAAATTCCAAATACTCAAATTTCATCACCCTTTGAAGATCTTGAGGAAAATAATGCAATGTTTAATTTAAAACTATCATTCTTAGAAAATGGAATTTCTGATTCTCAGAACAAAAGGTAATTAATCTTTCTTTTAATCACAAATTTCCGCATTAAATTATAAACAAAATTTAACCACAGTGAGATTTGAAAACGTTTTTTTAAAATTTTATTTAGTATTCTCAATTTTTTGTTACATTATTTTTTTCATTATTTATTCATTTATTCATTTTTTTAGTTTTTACTTTTTTATTTATTTTTCTTTATTTATTTTTTTAGTTTTTACTTTTTCATTTATTTTTCTTTATTTTTTTAGTTTTTACTTTTTTATTTATTTTTCTTTATTTATTTTTTAGTTTTTACTTTTTTATTTATTTTTTCATTTTTGCATTATCGTAAACTAATTCAGTTTCAAAATCCAGAATTATTTTTTTTCAACAAAACATAATCATTATTTTCGAAAAATTTCTTCACAGGCTTTTATCAAACAAAGAAAGTGAATTGCAGTTTGAAAATCTCTTCGGCGAGAATCGAAAAAAACTTAAAAGTCGATTTCGTCAAAATTCAAAATTGTGCAAACCGTACAATTGCAGTAAAAAAATAATTACAAATTCAGACGATGAAAATTTTTGGCGAGCTGCAATGAACCATTTCGCCTCCAATGAAGATCAAAAAAAGAAATCGTAAGTTCGAAAATTTATAAAATGAAAAAATACGTTTTATAAATAAACAGGTAATTTTATTTTTTATTATTTCATTACATTTTCGTTTAATTCTTATTTTCAAAATATTCCAGAACTTTTTAAACTCAAACATTTTCTTGTAACAATTTATTTTTTATTTATTACTATTTACTTTATTTACTTTCTTTTACTTTATTTACTTTCATTTACATTCATTTACTTTATTTACTTTATTTACTTTATTTACTTTATTTACTTTCATTTACTTTATTTACTTTCATTTACTTTCATTATTATTTATTAAAACAATTTTTGCAGAAAAATTGAGGAATCATCAAAAATTGCAAATACGGAAAAAGACTACGATTCGGAAGATATGAGCGATGAAAATATTTTCTATGGCAATATTACAGTCACAATTAAGGACAAACCGACAGTGGAATCGAAAGAGGAAATTTTAGAAATTTTGAGAAAAACGTTTGAGGCTTTTAAAATCAATGCCCAAGAGAGTCGACGACTTCGTGAATTGAAGACGAAAGTCCAGGAAAAAGTCGCCCTGAAAAGAATGAAAAGGTACAAAAATAAATGCCACAAAATGTATTTGTGCCCTTTTCAATTTTTAAATATTAAAACACTTTTAATATTTAAAAAACATTTAAAACACCTTTTCAATGTTTGCAATCTTTTTTAAAAATTTTCCTTTTTAGTTTTTAAAAAAACTTTGAACTTCTGAAATGCCTTTAATTCTGAATTTACGTTTTTAATATTTTTAAATCTTTTTAAAATACTTTTTTGAACCCACTCTTTTAGTTTCTAAAAAGTATTTTTTAAGGTATTCAAAGTACATTTTTAAAACAAAAAATAAAATGTTGACAGTGACTAAAAATTTTGTTTCTTTAGATGCTTCGACGCTTGGAGAAATCGAGTCTCGAGTTTGAAGTTTTTGGAGAAGAGGAAAAAAGAAGAGAGAGAAATGTCAAATGAGAGGAAAATCGAGCTTTTTATTAACGCGATAACGGAGAAACAAAAGCAATTAAAAAGACTGCGAAAATCGACGTCTTCGTCATCGCCAAGGTCCGTTAAACCCGGAGGAAATCAGCGATGCAAAAGTGCTCCAGAGGAAGTGACGGACGATTCTTTGACTTCGAAACGGAATTTCTCGAAAGCTTCTCTTCGTGGCTTGTACAAATCCAACTCGCAGACGAGATTGCAAGCTCAAAAAAAAATCATAGAAGAGCAAAGATTCAAATTGGCCCAGCAAAACAAAATTATCGAGGATTTGAGACTAAAAGAAATCGAGAGAGAAGCTAAAAAATCCCACAAAGAAACAATTGACGCGACTAAAAGTGCTTTTCTTCATTGCGGAAGAGGCACTAAACGATCTTTAATTTCGCTTCTCAAAGAACACGATTGCAGGCAATTTCTTTTTATTTGTTTACAATTTAATTACTGTTTATTAAAATAAAATATAGATTTTTTTTGTTTGCAAAAATAATAGATTTCATTGTAATTGTAATTTAATCAACAGAATTAATTTTGTAATTTCATTAACGTTTCTTTCAAACTGAAATTAACGTTTCTTTCAAACTAAAATTAACGTTTTTTTAAAATTGAAATTAACGTTTCTTTCAAACTGAAATTAACGTTTCTTTCAAACTGAAAACGTTTCTTTGAAATATATAGTTGTTATTGTTTTTTTAAACATCGTAATATTTTAATGTAAAAAAACATTTATTTTTTAGAGACGAATTTGCGGAGACATTGCGAGTTCCAAATACGCCAGATTTTTTAATTCGAATGGAAGCAAGGGCCGAAGCGAGAAGAGAAAGGGTCAAAAAATCTGAAGAAGCTCGGATAAAAAGAATTGAAGACGAGAAGAAAAAGGAAGAAGAAGCGCGAAAAAGAGAAGAAATCGAAAGGAAGCGATTACAACTAGAAGTGCGCTACGAAAAACAATTTTTTTTCCTAATCGTCGGGCTTTTTAATTTTATTTTAAACTTTTCTTTTCAATTTTTGTAATATTTTTTTTCTAAACGTCAAATTTGAATTAAAAATACAATTTGAATGAAAAATACAACTTGAATTAAAAATACAATTTGAATTAAAAATACAATTTGAATTAAAAATACAACCTGAATTAAAAATACAACTTGAATTAAAAATACAACCTGAATTAAAAATACAATTTGAATCAAAAATACAATTTTAATTCAAATAAACATACAATTTAAAAGCCACGCGTTCACGATTTAGAATTTAATCTCCTAATCATTTAATTTAACAATCCAATATGATTTCAGGCTCAAAAGGAGGCAAAAAGACTGCGAGAAGAACGAGAAGAGAAGCGAATTCGTGAAATCGAAAGAGCAAAATTTCTCAACGAAAAAGCAGATCACTTTTATCGTCATTTTCTCCTTCAACGATACATTTTCCAGCCCCTTGTTCTGCTTTTACTTGAAAAACGAAAATTCCTCGAAAAGGCGATCAGTCACCACGATGAGAATATTGTGAAAAAAGCCTTTCTAGCTTGGAAAAGAAAAACTGACCAAGAGCGCACGATTAAAGAAGAACTTGCACTCTCAGTTTACGAAAGGAATTTACTCTGGTCTTCGTTTTCAATCTGGAAAAATTACAGTTTACAAGAGAGACGCAAATACGACACAGCAAGTGATTTTCACGACTTGAAAGTTGAGGCAAAAATTTTTAAGCTCTGGTGGATGCGCACACTGGAAATGAAAAGTTTGCGCGAGGAAAATGAACGATTGGCGCGAGATCATTGCGAGAGGAAAATGAAGGCGAGATTTTTTCATTTGTGGACACGATTTCCTGAAATTTCCGAGGAGGTGAAAAAGAGCGAGAGACAGAAAAAGGAGTGGAGAGAATTGGTGCAGAGAGTTATTCCTGATTTTGATCCTCGACACAGGGGAGTTGCGATCGACGACTGAAATTTAGAGGGAAAAGGCAATTTAATTAGATTTTTTATATAATAATAATAAGATAGATTTTTTTAGTTATTGATAAAAGATTTATAGTGGAATAGAATATGTATTTAAAAATAGAGCAGGATGTCGAGGGTGTTTAAAAATAGTATTTAAAAATAGGATTTTTAAGAGTATTTAAAAGGGGGATTTTTGAAACGAATATTTAGAAGTAGGATTTGTAAGAATATTTAAAAAGGTGATTTTTGAAACGAATACTTAAAAAGGGGATATTTAAAACGAATATGTAAAAAGGGGATTTTTAAAACGAATATTTAAAAAGGTAATTTTTAAAACGAATATTTAAAAAGGGAATTTTTAAAACGAATATTTAAAAAGGAGATTTTTAAAACGAATATTTAAAAAGGAGATTTTTAAAACGAATATTTAAAAGTAGAATTTGTAAGAATATATAAAAAGGGGATTTTTAAAACGAATATTTAAACAGAGGATTTTTGAAATATTTAAAAAGGAAATTATTGAAAGGTGGTTTTTAAGAGAAGGAATTATTTAAAAAGGGGACTATTTTAAAAAAGAGGATATTTAAAAACGAATATTTTTAAAAAAAGAAATGTTTCAAAGAAAGAGAATATTTACAACCGAATATTTTAAAAAAGTGAAAGATTTAAAAAAAGAGAATATTTAAAAACGAATATTTTAAAAAAGGGAAATGTTTCAAAGAAAGAGAATATTTACAACCGAATATTTTAAAAAAGTGAAAGATTTAAAAGAAGAGAATATTTAAAAACAAATATTTTAAAAAAGGGAAATGTTTCAAAGAAAGAGAATATTTACAACCGAATATTTTAAAAACGCGTATTTTAAAAACACCTATTTTAAAAACATCTATTTTAAAAACGCGTATTTTAAAACGAATATTGTGAAAAAGGGAATAATAAAAAAAATATTTAGATTTTCAGAAATTAAAGGATTGTATTTTGAATGATATTTTTTATAAAATAGGTAGTTGTGAGTGTGGGATGAAGTGAAAAAAATGTTGGAAATCTGTTTCTAGGAATGTAGAAATAATTCTAAGTGCAATAAAGAGCTTTATGAATTGATTAGTATTTATTGCAATGATCATACACAATGGCCACTTTATCGCCTTATCACAGTTATTACGATGAAAAATGTACACATTGTAATTTTCTATATTAAACTTCACATTGAGAAAAGTATAGAAAAAAATGAGATCACTGAAAATACACCCGCTTTCGAAATGATCTTTCAAGTTTCTTTTTTCTTTTCAAATTTTCCATTCGAAAGCTATTACATCTATTGGCATTCCTTATACTCTAATTTATGATATGTGATTAAATCAAGTTTTCGCAAATTAAATACTCGAAATTTACATATTTCGAATTAAACATGTACTTGAAATGTAGAACAATTCAAACCAAATACTTGCAAATTTACATAATTTAAATTAAATGCAGTTTACATAATTCAAATCAAACACTTGCAAATTTACATAATTTAAATTAAATACTTGCAGTTTACATAATTCAAATCGAATACTTGAAATTTAGATCTAATTAAATACTTGAAATATTTGAACTTAAAACTTAAATATTTGAACTTCTTTAAATACTAGGAATAAAAATAAAGATGATTCCAGTTAAAAATTAGAATTCAAAAATGTTTAAAATTTCGAAAAGAAATTCGTGCTTGAACGAAAAAATATAATGTAAATATTATATTTTCAGACAGAAAGATTTGCGATAAAAGTTGATTAAAGTAAATTATCATTTTGATTAATCACCTAAATTTAAATCTGTGCGTACACGAATAGAATTCGCGTTAAAAGATTGAATAAAAAAATATAAATAACTTTACAAACTAAAGAATGAAAAATAAATAACTTCTGATTTCGATAATTAATAACTTTTTCCTTGATTTTGATTCTTAAAAAATGTGTTTAACGATTGCGCTAAAAAAAGTGCATATTTAAAATAAGTACTTTCGCTGTTACAATTAAAACGAATAAAAATGATTCACTTCTAAACAAACGTGAGAAATTTAACGAATTGCGATAATTTTTAAGTAACGAATTTCGAAGCCAAAATGAAAACGAAGAAAATTAAAAATTAATACAATTGTAATTAATACAATTGTAACTAATCCAATTGTAATTAATACAATTGTAATCAATACAATTCAATATAATTAAATTAATTAATATTACAACTAAACTAAAAATCAAAAAAATTTGAAATAAAAGAAAATTTTGAAATCCCAAAAACATTTGAAATAGCAGTGATAAAAGTGATGATGAATGTTCTAATTGATATTGTTATATATTACAAACATTAAAGAGAGTCTTAATAACAATTTTCTACTTCACTTTCACAATTCAATTTTACAATCACAATACTTGTTACTCATACTCGTAAAATACTGTTTGAATGTGAAAGATACCTAAAAAAGGTTCTCTCTTGATGAAGAAGTAATTCACATCTAATTTGTACGCATTTTCAATTAACGTAAAACTATTTTTTTCTAGAAGAAAAAACCCTATTTTTTAATTCGCAGAATAGACAAACCAAAAAATAAAATAAAAACGTAACAGAGCGTATTGTTAAATTTATAATACTTAATTCTTTTACTTAACATCAAACATTTTGATTTTTCAGTACTAAGAAAGAAAAACGGAAAATAAAAACCGGGAAGTGGAAAATGTAAAAATGGTACTAGTGGAATTTAGAAGTGATAGAATAAGAGAAATAGAATAAAAGTAGTAGAATAATAGAAAGTGAAATAAAAGTGAAATAAAAGTAGAAAAAGTAGAAAAAAAGAAGAAAAAAAGAAGAAAAAAAGAGGAAAAAAAGTAGAAAAAAGGAGAAAAAGGTAGAAAAAAGTAGAAAAAAATAAAAAGTAGAAAAAAGAATAAAAAGTAGAAAAAATAAAAGGTAGAAAAAAGAATAAAAGGTAGAAAAAAGTAGAAAAAAGAAGAATGAAAGTAGTAGAGAAAGAGTAAACTAAAAATAGTAGAAAATGCATTATTTAATGCATAAATAAAATACTAAACAAATACGCTCTAAAAGATAACAAATCTAAAAAGAAAAACGCAATCTATCTCTCCATTAATAAAGAAGAAACTTCATATGAGCCGCGTTAAAAAACAATGTCAAAAGCTATTGAAAAACTATTATTCATATCTAACCTATTATAATAAGTTTATCTATTATAAAAACTGACTGTCTATAACACAGAATTGAGCCTTTGGCTTATTTCAAATTGGATTTCGTTTTAAAACAACGAAATCGAATTCCCTAAAAATACCATCAAATTAACAATTTCCCCTCCTAAAATTGTTTCACGAAAATACGAGAATTCAAAACTAATTCCATAAAACAACTTCAGAATATTCAGTACTCATTAATTTAACTCAAAAATCGTATTTTGTTTTTCTCTTTTCATATTTTGTAACTACCTCTTTTTTAAAAACAAAAAAAAATTGTACCCCTCTCAAATTTTCAAACAAACAAAAAATGCCTATATTTTACAACAAAAAAGTCGAGACACACTTTTTAGCATCCCGTCTTCACAGCGACTGTCAATTCCTAAATTACGTCGCTCGTTTGACGTTGTTCCCAAGTACAAGAGCCAAAGGTGATAAAAAAAATAACAAGTGATGACTAGACCAACGAGTAAACTGTAGACTGACGAAATGAAGCAAACAGCAATGCTGCAATTGAAAAGAAACAAACATTAGGTTTTTTTGTACAAAAAATTACTATTAGAATTTTTACAAAACGTTCTTTTGTTACAAAAAATAGGTTTTTACAAAAAAATAGGTTTTTAAAAAAATAGGTTTTTAAAAAAAAAGAAATTTATTAGGTTTCTTATACGAAAAAAATTCAGTTTCTTTAAAAAAAAAACACTATCAACGGGGGCTATTATAGTACAGAAGGGCAAAATTTCCTTCTCGAGAAATTAGAATTGCTATTTTTTATAAAACTTTTTGTAACTTTTATTTTTCTTCTTTTGGTACTTTTATTTTTCTACTTTTGTTACTTTTATTTTACTACTTTTGTTATTTTTATTTAAAAGATGCGTATTGTTATTTTTTTTAATAATAAACATTCAATTCACGTACTCCATTTCGTGATAAACGTCACTGCAATCATCTGGTAGTAGAACAGTTCCAATTAAAATAAAAGGATGGCAAATGGAGGTCATTGTTAAATTGGAACCGTATATAAAAGCAATTGCAGAAAAAAGTAAACAACCCAAAAACCAACGTAAATTAC
The DNA here is from genome assembly GCA_011057455.1 of Ganaspis sp. Gsp50. Lineage (NCBI taxonomy): Eukaryota > Metazoa > Arthropoda > Insecta > Hymenoptera > Figitidae > Ganaspis > Ganaspis sp. Gsp50. The sequence continues at coordinate 28,128 of WNHD01000463.1, forward strand.
TGGCACCTATGCAGCAATCCAACCTGAAACAAAAGATTTTAAATTCTACAATTTAAAAATTACGTTTAACAACTATTTAATTTACGTTTGACAACTATTAAATTTACGTTTGACAACTATTAAACTTACGTTTAACAACTATTAAATTTATGTTTAACAACTATTAAGTTTACCTTTAAAAATGATTAAAATTTGCGTTTGAATTAAAAGCAAAAAAAAACAAGCGAACAAAAAGTATAAAGCTAAAAAAAAGAACGAAAAGCGAAAAAATAAAGAAGAAAAATAATAAGCGGAGGAAAATAGCAAAAATAACTTAAAAAACGAAATTGTAAAGAAAATTTAAAAAACGAAATTAAGAAAATTGAATTTATTACATACTAAAAAGACTGAAAAAGAAATAAAGAAAACAAAAGCAAGAGTACAATGCTAAATCGAAAATACAACACTTGTTTTTAAAATGTATAAAAACAATTATAAACATATTGAATAAAATCATTCAAAAAATAGTTTTTTAAAGAAAATAAACTTACCATTTGCAGTGATATTCTCTGCCGAGGATGCAGGTCTGACAAACCCGACAATGAAACGCTTTCGGTGGAGTTCGTCTTCGGCAGCTGGGGCAGATTTCGCCGCTTCCTTCACCGAGTTCCAGGCCCTGGACATAATTGCCCTCCTGAATTGACTGATCAGCCAAAGTCCGGGTCTTATATCCACAACATAATCCACTGAAAACGCAAATAATGAAAACTAAATTCTCCTCCGGCAAAATTTCTATCAATGGCACAACACTCAATTCAAACACAAGCAACATCATAAGAACACTAGTGACGGTCCAGATAAAAAAGAATTTGGTCCTCAATATAAATCGCAGGAAATTGTGGTGCAGATAGTAAATAAGCGGAGGAGTTATGAGAAAAATTGCAACGGTGCATAACAGGGATTGTGCGGCAATAATCGCTAAAACGGGAATCATGAAAATCGGTATCACGGCATCGACGGAAATTTGCTTAGCACCACCGTTCCACGCACAATGACTGCGAAGTCTCTCCAAGAGAATCATCTTTCATTGGCAATTTCAGAATCGCGAGCAAATTGTTAGAATACTTTTTTAGAAATTCTCATTAGTCAATTTAGGCGGCGGTCATTAGGCGGTCAATCACTGTCACAATAGTCTCATGTTTTTTGAGAAACGAATCTGTTGAGGATTGACATTTTTTCCGCAAGATGGCAGAGCGGAAATTGCGCGCGAATCGAGATCCGAAATGAAGCTTCAATTTTATTGAAAAAGAAAGTATTGTTGTTAAGAATCTTCCTCGTTTTTGTTTGTCATTCATGATTGGTACTCTAGGTATTTAAAGAATAGGAGATTTACAATGTAACGAAATAATGGTGATAATCTTCTTTGACGAAAAGGCTATGAACGAACTGTCATGTTTAAAGTTTTTAGCAGATATGGAGTTTAATGGTGTTGTCACGCGACTTTTATTTGCAAGAGCAATGATTGGTCGATTCTAACAGAAAATTCGAGTTTCTTTTGGAACCAGCTAATCATGTTTGTTTTTGCTCTAGCGCGAAGGTTGTGATCGCAGCTTAAGACAAGTGAGACATCTAGTGACGAATGCAATTACTAAATCGCGTAAACAACATAACCTGAAAATTAAACGTCATTATCATCCACAAGCAGTACTGTCCACAAGAAGCTTAGGATAGTTTATAACTTTGTCGAATTAATTAAAAATAATATTGTAAATATGTCGAATGCGTATGAAAGTTATTACAACGATTATCACAAAAATGCCGAACTACAGCAGAATCTGAAATATAAAAAGAAATACAAAACATTAAAAAGAATCGTAAAAGACACAGTGTTTGTAAGTTTCGCAATTTCAAGTCACGATGGTTTATTTAACGTTTCGTTTATTTAAACGATTCTAACATCGTACAAATATTTAATCTTCCAAGCGAAAGTGTTGTTTTCACTTGCATGTATTTGAAAATTAATTTATTCAATACAAATTTGTGCTCTAAATTTAAGAGAAAATAGTACCTTTTTGTTTTTGTTTTGTTTATGTAGGATGTTTAGTAATAAGTAAAGTTTAATACAAATCATTGTATTAAAAAATACAATGATGACAAACGTAAATGTTTTAAATTATTACTAATTTTTATATACAGTTTTAGGCAACTTTTAGCTTTGTTTTTCAATTCTTAAAAAAGCGATTTACACAATTTTAGGAAAATGCAGCTTTATGTGATCAAGTTGCACAAATGCAGGAAAATCTCATTCTCGTTAAAGACGAGAGATTATTTTTATTACGAAAATTGTGCCAGCAACAGGGAGAAAGCGATTCAAGTGCAGCTTTACCAAAACAAAGCAATTTTAATTCACCAGCTTTAAATGTTGATGGTGTGACTCCAAAAAAAAGTTCTAAGAAAAGAAATTCGACCGATGTATCAGGTATCAATTTTTGCACATTCCCCTTCAAACGATAAATATTTTCTTTTCATCTTACGCACAAAAATTACCAAGAAAATTTTAACTGTTAATTCTTGGAAACGTTTTCTTTGAACGAAATTTTTATATTTTTCGTCCATTTTATTTTTTGCGGCAATTTTATATTTTCTGCTCCTTTTATATTTTTGATCAATTGATAAAGTAAATGACAATTTTCTATTATTAACATTTAAATTTTCTTGAAAAAATTGTCTTCATTAAAAAACGAATCGATTGAAAGTACAATTTTTATTAACATTTAAATTTTCTTGAAAAAATTGTCTTCATTAAAAAACGAATCGATTGAAAGTACAATTTTCACCAAAAATTAATAAAGTAAATTACAGTTTTTTATTCTTTTTGTAATCTAAAATTGTATTTCTTTTCATAATTTTTAAAAGTTTCATGTTTTAATGATAATTCTTTTAAGGAAAACATTTATCAGTAAAGAAATGGAATTTCTACAAATTTTTCTTCACCAAATTCCATGATTTTTTCGTGATTTCCATGAGAAAAATAGACAAATTTTCAGGACATTATTTTTAAAAAAATATATTATAAATTATTATTATTATTATTATTATTATTATTATTATTATTATTATTATTATTATTATTATTATTATATATTATACTTTAAAAAAATAATAATTTTTCAATTCTTTGTAGGAATTTAAATTAGTTTTCAAATTATATGAAAATTTGTTAATGCTCTTAGGCTTATTGCAAAAATAGCTTTTTATAGAATTGAAATTATTCAAGGTCATTATTCTTAATTATTCAACCGTTTTTAAGTATTTTGAAGTGCTTTTAAATATTTTTAAGAATTTTAAAATATTTTTAAGGTTATTAAAGTATTAAAATTAAGTTCAAGTATATTTAAATATTTTGTAGTGTTTTTAAGTGTTTTTAAGTGTTTTTAATTATTTTGAAGCTTTAGAAAGAATTCTGAAGTATTTTAAAGTATTTTTAAATATTTGGAGGTGTTTTTCAATCTTTTGAAGTATTATGAAGTATTTTAAAATAGTTTGAAGTATTTTCCAATATTCTGAAGTATTTTTAAATATTTTAAAGTAATTTAGAGTATTATGAACTAGTCTGAAGTATTTTAAAGTAGTTTTAAATATTTTGAAATATTTTGAGGTATTTTTCAATTGTTTGAAGTATTTTCAAGTATTCTCAAGTATTTTCAAGTAGTTTTAAGTATTTTTAAATATTTTAGAGTATTGGGAAGTATTTGGAAATATTTTAAAGTAATTTGAAGTATTTTTAAATATTTTGAAGTATTCTGAAGTATTTTAAAGTAGTTTTAAGTATTTTTCAATATTTTGAAGTATTTTAAAATATTTTGAGGTATTTTGAAATATTTTGAAGTATTCTGAAGTACTTTAAAATAGTTTTAAGTATTTTTCAATGTTTTAAAGTATTTTTTAAATATTTCGAAATAGTCTGAATTATCTTTAAATATTTTAAAGAAATATTAAGTATTTTTCAATATTTTTTCATGAAATTAACATAATTTTTCACTACTTTAATACAACGAAATATTGAAACAATTCGAAAAACACGTGAAAGAAAAAACGACGAACTAGAACTGCCTACTGAATGAATAAATGAAAGAATGTTAATTATTATAATAAATAATTTTTATTTTGTTATTTTTAGTTAATTATACCCTAACTTCTTTGTAAAAACATTAAAAAAAATAAGTCTTTTTTCTTATTTTAATTTACAAATGAATTTTTCTTCAAATTTACTTTTTGTGCAAAAGAAAAAATTTATTTATTTATTTCATTCATTTTTTACTTCAATTCCTCTGTTCATTTTTTTCTTAAAAAAATTGGATACTTTTTTTACAAACTTCACTGAGTTACAATTTTTTTGTCTTTGAACTTTTTGATTGTTTAATTATTTAATTTTTTATATTTAATTTAATATTCAATTTTTTTAGAACCGAGACCAAAACCGAAGCGTCCCAGTAAAGCGACACGAAAAATGGTACAACTAATTCCACTGGACGTTCACGGGAGGCCAATATTTCCGATAAGTTTGGGAGATCTCACAGTTTATTCTTTAGGAGAAGTTGTTTCAGACCGATTGGCTTATCACAACGAAGATCTCATTTATCCAGTCGGATATTGCAGCACACGAGCCTACGCCAGTTTAAGAGACGCTCGAATCAAAAGTTTATACACTTGTAAAATTTTAGACGGTGGAATCAAACCCAGGTTATTTTTTTAACTCAGTAAAGTAATTAGCAAAATAAGGTAAAAATCAGGCTTTTTAGAATGTTTAAAAATCGAAGTTCCGTTTTAATAAAACTAAAAATCCAAAGTCTGTTTTATTGGAACTAAAAATCGAAAGTCTGTTTTATTGGAACAGAATATCGAAAGTCTGTTTGATTAAAACTAAAGTTTGTTTAAAAAGTTTGTTTTATTGAAAATAATATTCAAAAGTTTGTTTTATCAAAAGTATATTTTTATAAAAGATTAGAGAAAATTGTCATTTACGAATCGTTTGTGATAATTGTAGAAACAATGAAAAATTGTCTGTTTAGGTTCGAAATAGTTGCGGACAATGATCTGGATCAACCCTTGGTCGGCTCCAGTCCTGACGAATGCCATTCTCTTCTATTAGCGGCGATTTCTTCCGCCTTGTGTTCACTTGCTCCGAAAGGTGCAGACTTTTTTGGAATTTCACATCCTACGATTCAGAATCTTATCCAGAGCTCACCAGGAACGCGCAAACTCGCCATGTACAAATCACAACGATTCGAAGTAATTTTTCCATCTTCATAACACAATTGTACATTTTTCCGGAAATTTATATTCAATTCGACAATTTTTTTACTTCCTTTTTAATTTCTTTCTTTCTTTTCAATTTTGAATTTCTTTCTTTCTTTTCAATTTTCTACTTCTTTTTTAATTTCTTTCTTTTCAATTTTCTACTTCCTTTTGAATTTCTTTCTTTATTTTCAATTTCTTTAACTTCAATAAATTCTAATTCGAATTAGCAAAAGCGTTTAATTTATGTTATGCTTTTGTCGTCGATTCGGGGAAAAAAATTCGTTGGATTTTAAAAAGGCGCGTTATTAGAAAAAGAAAGTTTACGAGAGATTCATATTTAAAAAAAAACGAGTTGGATATTAATGTAAACACTTTTTTCCAGGTGAGCAAGAATCAGAACAGTGAAATGGGAGCAAATTCAATGACAGAGGAGGAAACGGATCCGAGTCTCGGATTTGCATCGCTACATCGACATTTTGCTCTCACGAGTGGTTATAGAATTAAGGAAGAGCCTAACGAGCAAGATTTATTATCCTTGCAACAACTTATCGCGTGATCTAGTCTATTTTTTATCAAAAATTAAAATGCATTATTTAACAAGTTTTCTACTATAATAGCAAAACCAGTTTTAATAGTAGAACAAATGTTTATAAATACAAACAATAAAATAATGTTTATAAATACAAACAAGAAAAGAATGTTTGTAAAACGGTCAAGAAACAAATGAAACAAATAATAAATAAATAAAATAATAAACAAAATTAATAAATGATGTATTAAATAAATGAAATAAATGATAAATAAATAAAGTAATAAATAATAAGTAAATAAAATAATAAATAATAAGTTAATAGAATAATTAAGAATAAGTAAATAAAATAATAAAGAATAAGTAAATAAAATAATAAATAATAAGCAAATAAAATAATGAAAACTAAATAATAAAGAAGTAAATAAAATAAATAAAATAATAAATAAATTTTAAACAAGTAAATTAAGTAAATAAAGTAAATAAAGTGAATAAAGTAAAAGAAAGTGTAAAAAAGCAATTCAGTGTAAAAATCATCCGGATACAGTGTACAAAACATTTATTTCGTATCATATATGTACAATATGCTATAAATAATTTCTTTTCACTGATTTATAAAATTCAGTATTCTTAAAGTGCTGTACAATTTAACTGGTGTCGTTTACACGTTTAGTGGATAAATTATTTTCCTGTGACATTGGATTAATTCCAACAACAAAAAATATACATTGTAAAAATGATCAATTTCCTATTTTATAGAGCACACAGTGCTTCGCAATTCACGAATTCAAAAACAAAATAAGCAATAATAAAGCATTGTTTTACAGTCTCGTGTTTAAAAAATTATCTTTAATTATTTATGAACACTTATTTATTTATGCGTCGACGAATTCAAGTTTTTCTTGGCCACTAAATTATTTAGTGTCAAAAATCCACACAATCAAACTCTTGTTGAAGAGCTTGAAAATGTTTCTCCACTTTATAAAAATGCAGCTCGTGTCTGAAGTTCGGATATTAGGCTAAACTTCAACTGTTTATTATTAAAATTACATTACTAAAATCTCGATTTTTTTCGGCAGAGTAAAATTTACGAAAGAAAACTTTTTTTCAGAAAAGATGTTGATAATAAAATAATGGCAGTTGAATGATTGCACGAAATAATTGAATAAAAGAATTGAATAGAAAAAATAGAAGAAATAAAAGAAATAACGAGAAAGAAATAAAAAGAAGAAAAAAAAGAAGAAATAAAAATAAGAAAGAAATAAAAAGAAGAAAGAAATAAAAAGAAGAAAGAAATAAAAAGAAGAAAGAAATAAAAAGAAGAAAGAAATAAAAAGAAAGATATATAAAAACAAGAAAGAAATAAAAAGAAGAAATAAATAAAAAGAAACAAAAAGAAAAATTAAATTCACAAACATTTTGATCGAATTTCTTGTTTTTTTTTAAAAAAAGAAGCATTTCTTTTTGTAAAATTTTAACTCTATGTTAGCAATTACGAACTTATCACAGCTGTTAATTTTTTTCGCAAAGTAATTACAAGGAACTCGCTAATTAAAGCTTTCTCAGATTTGCCGAAATTTTCGTTTCGTATAGAAAATTATATAAAAAGTGCTTCCTCAGAGGAAGCAACAGTTCTCGTGGAAGAATGAACGAATTTAAATTTTGATTAAAAAGACAAAAAACGAATATTTTTATGCATATTTTTCAAATATTAACAATTTTCAAATATTAACAATTTTTGTGTACTTTATAATAAAAGTACAATACAATATAAAAACTAAGTTTATATATAATATAATTGTTATATTATACAATTGTGCACCATTTGATTATTTAAAAATTTTTGTATACTGAAAATTATGACTAGTTAATTGAGGCCTTTTGTTTAAACATCGCCCTAGGAGATTGAAAACCGTTTTTAACTCGAAATCTACAAAAACTATTGCAGTCAAATTTTAACAAATTTCTCTTAAAAAAAGAAAATCAACATTCTAAAGTTTATCGATTCTAAATTAAACTTTAAGAACAAGTGTTGAGAAATTCGTTGCATCTTTAAACATCAGAATCGAGAAATAAATTCATTCGCACGCTCTCCCGTTAAAAAAAATCTCTTTCTATAAAATCAAAATTCCTTGTCATGGTGCACGCGATTTTCTTTGTGACATTGTAAAATTCACATTTTATATATTATATTATTTATATTTTACAATGCCACATCTTAAATTATAAAAAACCGCGAGCTTTGTCGTAGAAAAGATTTCCAAAAGAACATTAATCAATGTTTAACTAAACATTACAACGAATATTTTTATAAAGGAAAAAAGTGCTTCGTAGAGTTTCTAAAAAAGCGAAAAGGATAATGTTTCGTAGTTTCTAAAAGAAGGAAAATGGTAGTTTCTAAAAAAAATGGTAGTTTCTAAAAAAATGATAGTTTCTAAAAAAGAATGGTAGTTTCTAAAAAAGAATGGTAGTTTCTAAAAAAGAATGGTAGTTTCTAAAAAAAATTGTAGTTTCTAAAAAAACAAAAATTTCTGAAAATGAATAATTCATGAATATATAAAAGTGTCTGGAAATTGAGTGATTTTTTTGATATTCTGGTCTGTTGATTATTCGTAGCAAGATAAATATTTATAGCAAAAATAATTGTAATTTCTTTGAAATTCCTCTGACACCTTAAGTACTTTTGTAAAAAGATTTTCTAAACTAAATGAATTAAGAAACTTCAGGAAGCTCTTTTTTAAACTTAATTTCAACTCTTTGTGACAAAGGAGTTGCGTTCAGTTGTAAATTGAAACTATTTACACGTCCGGATTCTTAAAATTTACGCGTCAGTTTGCGTAAAAATTTAAAAATCATTGTCTTTCTTAGTTTAATTAGTATTTAAAATGTTCTTGAGCTTCGTCTGTCACCGTCTCTTCGCTGGACCCATTGTTTTCGTAAAAAGTGTATTTGCAACTGCGATCACTGGAGAAAAGAGTTTCAAAGGGTAGTCACTGAAAAAAAGAACAATTTTGTTACATAAAAATTATTTTTGTTTGACTTGAAACAATTTTTTTTAGATAAAAATTATTTTTGTTCGACTTGAAACCATTTTTTTTACATAAAAATTATTTTTGTTCAACTAATTCAAACAATTTCTTTCACGTAAAAATCATTTTTGTTCGTCTTGAAACCCTTTTTACGAAATTTGTAGGTACTAGAAAAGAAAAATAAATAAAGGTAATAGTACTGAATAAAAATAATAATACATAAAAATAGAAATAATAATAATTAATGAAAAGGTATTAGTGAATGAAAAATAATAGTTAATAAAAAGATAATAATGAACAAAAAAATAATATTGAATGAAAAGATAATAAACAAAAAGATAATAATGAAAAAAAAGATAATATTGAATAAAAAGATAATAAACAAAAAGATATTAATGGACAAAAAGATAATAATGAATTAAAAATATTGAATAAAAAGATAATAATGAATAAAAAATATTGAATAAAAAAAGTAATGAATACAAATTTATGTTATTAAATTTTGAAAAATTCATCAACTCACCAAACACCAGTAACGGGTTCCGCCTCATTTCCACTGATTATAAAGAGAGGAAATAAAATAGAAAAAACGCAGCCACTGGAAAAAATTAATTACATTTTATTTTAGGGGAAAAAATGTATGAAATATTTTATAAAAGTTAAAATATTTAAAAATGCGTTTTATGATAGAAAAATATTTAAAAATGCGTTTTATGATAGAAAAATAATTAAAAATGCGTTTTATGATAGAAAACTTGACGAGAAAAAAAGAGATAAAAATGTAAATAATAAAAAGAGGAGATTTGGGTAAAATATTTGATGTTCACCTCATCATGAGTGAGTCGAAGTATTTTGTAAGTAAAGCTAAAGGTAAGCCGAAGCCAATAAAATATGGCCAGTTGCCTTCGATGAAGGTAAGTCGTCTGTGCAATTCCCAACCCATGTTGAACCATTTGTATTCAAAAGAATAAAGTGAATAAAGAAGGCACATGTGGATGAGAGCAAGGATTTCGCCGACCATCGGCAGCGGAATATTATAAACGAGCATTCCTTGTGCCAGGAACAGCACCTGCACCAAAACACTCACCAGCATGTCAGCTACAAAAATGCTTACACTTGGCAAATGATGAGGCCGACCTTGCCTAAATCTATAAGCACTGTCCGCTATGTCCTGAAACAATTCAAACAAGATAAAATGAATTCATCAAAATACTTTATACTTAAATGTTATAAAAATTGTATAAATGCTATGAAACAGGGTGAAAAATACTTAAAAGTACTTTAAAATACTTCAGATTACTTCAAAATATTTATAAATTATTCAAAATATTTGAAATCTCTTCAAAACATTTAAAAATACTTTAAATTATCTTTAAATATTTCCAAATTCTTCGTAATACTTCCAAATATTTTAAAATACTTAAAAATATTCCAAAAAACTTAAAATTATTATTGAATATTTCTCACCTACTTCCCCATACTTAAAAACATTATAAATACTTCAGAATATTTAAAAATACTGAAAAATACTTCAAATTACTATAAAATATTTTCGAATACTTCCTAATACTTGAAAATATTTTAAAATACTACGAAACATTTAAAAGCACTTGGAAATATTTAAAAATAATTAAAAGTACCTACCACAAAGTATTTCTTAATACTTTCCAAAAATTCTAAATGTTTTAAAATACTTCAAAATATTTTTAAAAAATTAAAAAACTATTTAATAATATTTTCAATTCTTTTATATACTTACAATTAATTTGAAATACCTCAAAATCCTTTATATTAGGTACTTTAAAATACTTTAAAAGATTTCAAAATATTCCAAAGTTTTTAAAAATATTAGTATTTCAATGTATTAAATAAAGAATAAGCAGAATGTAAATATTAGCTTTTATTAAATATTTTAATTGTATTATTGTACCAGGCTACTTCAAAATACTTCAAAACATTTAAAAATACTTAAAAATATATAAAAATACTTCAAAATATTTAAAAATACCTGAAAATATTTAAAAACATTTAAAAATACTTAAAAAAATTTGTAAATACCTCAAAATATTTAAAAACACATTAAAAGACTTCACAATATTTCACAATATTTGAAAATATTAGTATTTTAAGTATTAAATAAATTATAAACCGACATTTCAATTTTGCTGTTTATAATTATTTTAAAAATATTGTAATACTTTAAACTACTTCAGAATACTACAAAATACTTAAAACTTCTTCAAAATATATAGAATTCCTAAAATTACTATAAAATATTTCCAAATACTTCCCAATACATTAAAATACTTGAGGGTACTTTAAAATATTTAAAAATACTTGACATTTTTTAAAAACACTTAACAATATTAAAAAAAACTTAAAATTACTATTTAATATTTGTCACCTACTTCCCAATACTTTAAAATATTTAAAAATACTTAAATATATTTAAAAACACTTAAAAATATTTAATCATATTTAAATGTACTTAAAATTATTTAAAAATATTTCCAAATACTTTCTAATGCTTCAAAATATTTTAAAATACTTCAAAATGTTTAAAAATTATCGGAAAATATTTCAAATTACTATAAAATATTTTCAAATACTTTTCAATACTCTAAAATATTTAAAAATACTGCAAATTATTTAAAAGCGCTTGAAAATATTTAAAAATACTTTAAATTACTATAAAATATTTCTCAATTTTTTCAAATACATTAAAATACTTTAAAGTACTTTAAAATATTTAAAAATACTTAAAAATATTTTAAGAAACACTTAAAAATATTAAAAAAAAAACTTAAAATTATTATTAAATATTTCTCACCTACTTCCCAATACTTTAAAATATTTAAATATACTTAAATGTATTTAAAAACTCTTAAAAATACGTAATCATATTTAAATGTACTTAAAATTACTTAGAAATATTTCCAAATACTTTCTAATACTTCAAAATATTTAAAAACAATTAAAAATATTTCAAATTACTATAAAATATTTTCAAATACTTCCCAATACTTTAAAATATTTTAAAATACTGCAAAATATTTAAAAGCACTTGTAAATATTTAAAAATACTTTAAATTACTATAAAATATTTTCCAATACTTTCCAATATATTAAGATACTTTAAAGTACTTGCAAATATTTAAAAATAGTTGAAAGTATTCCAAAAAACTTAAATATGTTTAAAAACACTTAAATATGTTTAAAAAAACTTAGAAATATTTAAACATATTTAAATGTACTTAAAATTATTACAAAATATTTCCAAATATTTTCTAATACTTTAAAACATTTTAAAATACTACAAAATATTTAAAAATTCCCAATACTTTAAAATATTTCAAATCCTTTATATTATTTTTAAATAATTTAAAAGAGTTTTAAAATTACACACAATGATCTAGAGTAATTTAAATCCTACAGAAAATTATTTTTTGAAAATTATTTCAAAAGTAATTAAAATTCTTATAAAATATTGAAAACTTCATTTTTTAATGAAAAAATACATTAAAAAATATCATGGAAATTTTTCAATCTTTCTCATGGATATCATAGAAATCTCATGGAATTTTGCGAAGAAAAATTTGTAGAAACCCTGTAAAAATTGTATTTTAAAATATTTGTTTATTCTTATATAGTTAAATTAAACTTTTTTATTAATTTATGTATTAATTAAAATTATTGTTATTTAAATTATTATTATTATTTAAATTCTAAAAGTATTTTTTTCATTTTTAGTTTTTATTCTTAAATTCCTGGCTCTCAATAACTTTTTAACTGTTAATCAATATTGCGAAGTTGTGCTTTTCGAATTGTTAACATTTTCCTGGACGCAATAAATTCGTACCTGGAACCAAAAGCTGTTGATTACCCTGCTCAGCATAAAAAGAGGCAGTATCCAAAAAGTGCCGAAGGTCAGGGCTAAAAAAGGGTTTATCCAGGACCAAAGCGTCGCCACCATTCCAGGCGAGTGGCCAAATATAACAGTCAATAAGTATTTTAAGGAAGGGAATAAAATATTCTCGAAGATTAAAATGCTTCCTAGAAAAAAACCTCCATTGAGACCGCAGCACTGCATTGTCCGCGTGAGAATGGTCGATTCCCTATAAAACAATTGAGAAAAGTATTAAATTAATGTAATAATTAACTAATAACAATAACCGGCAATTTCATTAATTTACTCATGCGCTTTTCTGAATATTAAACTAATTTATTTAGATAAATTAATAATAATTTCTGAAATTTAAAAAATATATTTTTGAATTCATAAGAATATCAGAATTCTGATATTCTTTAATCAACTGAGTGATAAAATCATCTTGACATATTTTTAAATTCATGTTTTCTGTTTAAAATATTCTGATAAAAAATCTTTCATTTTTTAAGAACATTGTTTTTATTTTTATATTACCTTTATATTTAAATTACTTTTATTTTTACATTACTTATATTTTCATATTACCTTTATTTTTATATTACTTTTATTTTTATATTACTTTTATTTTTATATTACTTTTATTTTTATATTACCTTTATTTTTATATTACTTTTATTTTCATATTACCTTTATTTTTATATTACTTTTATTTTTATATTACTTTTATTTTTAAATTACTTTTATTTTATCTCACTTGTTATTATGCTTAATTTTTTGTTGTTTAATAAAATTTAAATAAAGAGTGTAGGAAATTCAGTATTTTAGATAAAAATACGCTTTTTTACCGAGGTTCTTTTGCTTTCAAAGTTGGGCTTTGATTATTAGGTGTTCCGCTTCTTCTTGAACTTTGTACCGAAGCAGTTTTCTTGAATTTTTCATTAATTTGCTTATCCAAGTAGTAAAGTATTACAGCGCCTTTTAAACTGTCGCCCAAGCCTCGACACATGGCTTTCATTACTCCCTGAAATTAATTATAGTAATAATTATAAAAATATCCAAACAAGTATTAATATTAAAAAATCATACAAATAATTATTACTAGTAAAGATAAAAATAATTACTACTGTGAGAAACGATAATAATAATAATAATATTAATAATAATAACAATAATAATAATAATAGTAATAATAATATTAATAATAATAATAAATTTTATTATAAAGAAAATATTATTGATTAGTAAATTTATAATTAAAAAGAATTGAAAAATTTGAGCAAAAATTTAGAAAAAAATTAAAAAATTATAATCAAAATAATTGTAATAAAAATGATTGTAATAAATAGACATAAAACATAGACGTTGTTATAAACACTAAAATAAATATTTTACAAATTTTATGAGAAATTCTAAAAATCCTGATTTTAGAAACTAGGTACATTTTCTGTAAATTTATAAACGAAGTTTTAGAATTTTAGTTGCAAGTATATTAAGTATTTTTAAAGTTGACGTGAACTTTCCTTGATAAATTTAACCAGTCATTTTTAATGAGATAAGAGTCATGAATATGAATTAATGAATTGAAAACTCGAGAAATTTTCCAGCTTTCAAACGCTTTTAAGCGAAAATCCAAGACAGGAAAATCAGAAATGAAAACATTAAATTAGTAAAACAAAAACAGAAGCGAAACAAGAAGTGATTTTTATAATTAAATAATTTTCTATACACAAATAATGTTTTTTTATAATATGAAATAATTTTCAAAATTAACATTATAGAGTTTTAATAAAATTAGAGTTTTAATAAAATTAGTGTTTTAATAAAATTAGTGTTTTAATAAAATTAGAGTTTTAATAAAATTAGAGTTTTACTAAGTTAGAATTTTAATAAGTCACAGTTTTAATATACTTCAGATAAGAATTAAAAAAAAAGAAGCGTGATTTCTCTTTGTGTACGATATTAAATTGTAGAAAAGCAGATTGTAAAGACGCAATATAAATTGTAATTTATTTCCAATGTCAAAGTACAAAAATAATTTACGCGTCAGGAAAAAATACAATACAATAAACATTGTCTTAGAATTTTAAATTTCACAGAATTTAAATTGCACAGTGAAATCTACAAACTATAATAAAAATTGAAACTACGGTTAGCAACTTTGTAAACAAATGACTTGCTCGTAACAAACGATCCTATATTCCTACATTCTTTCCCATTGGCAACGATCCAAGAAATTTACAAAAAGCTATACAATAATTTTCGCGTTTGTTCGACTTTTTTTGAAGAAATTGCATTTCGATTTTGATATTAAACGAATTAAAATAACTACTCACGGTTAAATTTTCCATAGTTGTGGACTTTTCAAGATTTTGGAGTGGTTAATATTTTATGAATGCTCATCAATCCTACGTAGAAACATTATCCAAGTATATTAAATTTAAAAGTGAAGACAGATGAAGCTAGTTTAATCCGCAGAAAAAGGAGTAAAAAATTTTTGTTTCATGAATTATTGGTTTAAATATGAGACAAAGATGACATATTCAACATGACCAACCATGACAGCAGCCATTTAAACCTGTTTAAACCACTGATAAGTGGTATTGTAGATAAAAATTTGTAAAAAAAAACACTTAAAATTAACAAGTGGCGCACTCTATACGTAGCAGTCTTTCGTCGGTAACCAGAGATGGGTTGCGACTACATTGGACAAATTGAAAAACAGACGTTAAACTTGTCCAAACTGCAAAACCAACCTTTTCATCTCATTATTTCTATCTTCTTCTAATTCATACATCATTGAACGAGCTGGAGAAAGACAAAAAAGCAAAAATGAAAAGGTCTTTTCCTCTTTTGGACCAAAAATGACAGTGTCTCTTTTTCTCTAAAGGCGTATTCACACCTTTTGTTAAACTTGTCCAAACTTCAAAATCTACATTGGACTGAAGGAGATGACTTTTATATCTATCTCTCTTCTTTTAATGTAGATTTTGAGGTTTGGACAAGTTTTAAAGGTGTAAACGCAACTTTATAGTTAATAGACCTTTTCATTTTTGTTCTTGTCTTTCTCCAGCTCGTTAAATAACGCATGAAATAGAAACAGACGAAGAAATAAAACGAAAAGGTCTCAATAAAAGAAAATTCTACATTGACAAGGTTGTGCACATTTGATCTAAAAGAGGTGGACTATGTGACTAAGTTTATGGACAACCCTTTAACCAAATTTCGTAAGAATCCACTTTCTCATCCCTGAACAAACCTGTAATTTAAATTACCGTGTATGTTGCTTTTTGTTGTGTCTACTTTTGGGTTAGTTTTCTAGAAAGTAGTTTTAAAATCTATTAAACTAATTAACAATTAAATGAAATAATAGTTTAAAATTGTTTTTCAGTGGTTTTTATAGAACATGGCAGATTCTGCTTTAAATTGGTGTCTCATTGAAAGCGATCCTGGAGTTTTTACAGAGTTAATAAAAGAATTCGGTAAAACTCACGATTACTGTGCATTTTTCATAAATTTGAGTTTTGAAATTTATAGATACTTTAATATTATTAATTAATATTTTAACAGGTGTACAAGGTTTGCAAGTTGAAGAATTGTGGAGTTTGGACGACGATCAATTTGAAAATCTCAAGTAAATATAACAGATTTTCGCAATTACAAAACTTTCTTTTCTGGATATAATACACAATTATGTATATACATATATACATTTTTTTTAATACTTGTTTATGTATATCAGGCCTGATGTATATGTGTGTAATCAAAAATGTTTAATATTGTTGACACAAGAATGTTTAATATTTTTGACACGAAAATGTTTAATATTTTTGACACGAAAATGTTTAACATTTTTTGCACAAGAATGTTTAATATTTTTGATACAAGGTTTAATATTTTTGACACAAAAATAAACAAGTAAAATAAAGGTTTAAAATGTTAAATACGTTTTAAATAAAAACAGTTATATTTCAACGATCATCTTCATGATGTGGAAGAGTCGGTATAAAATTATTTAATAGAAGTAGAATCCATTCGTCTTGAAAATTAAAAAAAAAAATTGCTTTCTTTCAGACCTGTTCACGGTTTAATTTTTTTATTCAAATGGGTTCATGATGACGAACCACTTGGAACTCTTGTACAAGATAATCGACTTGACAAAATTTTTTTTGCTAAACAGGTTAGTATTTTTGTATTTCAATTATTCTTAATCCGAAAGAGCCAAAACAACTTGCTGAATATTAATTACTATTGTTTATTATCAATTATTATTATTAATTATTATGTTTATTATCAATTATTATTATTAATTATTATATTACAATTATTTTTATTGGTATAGTTATTATAGTAAACAAATATTAACAATTGAAAACAAGTAGTAAATACAATTGTTGTTAATTTGCAGGTTATTATTTTAATTAATTTTTATATTATTATTTTAATTATTATATTATTATTTTAATTATTATTATTTTAATTATTTTTCAGGTCATAAATAATGCTTGTGCCACTCAGGCAATTTTGAGTGTCTTACTCAATTGCAAACACTCAGATGTTTCCCTAGGACCAAATTTAGAAGAATTTAAGAGTTTTTGTCAAAGTTTCGACGCCAACATGCGGGGTTTGGCTCTTAGCAATTCGGACATAATTAGACAAGTTCATAACTCGTTTGCAAGGTAATTAAAAAAATAAATAATCATTTTCTACGCACGAAGAAAAAACACGCAATTAAAAAAACTAATAAGTTTTGCCTTTTCGATTACTTTAAATCGGATTTTTATTTTTCCAATTGTTAATTTTGTTAAATTTTTTGAAATTGGTTATTTTTCTAAGCACCAAGAAAAACTTAGTACGAAACTAAATGAATAAATTATTAAAAGAATAAATTTAGTGTTACAATAAATTTAATGTAAAAATCAATTTAATGTTAAAATCAATTTAATGTAATAATCAATTTAATATAAAAATCAATTTAATATAAAAATCAATTTAATATCAAAATAAATTTAATGTAAAAATCAATTTAATGTAAAAATCAATTTAATGTAAAAGTCAATGTAATGTAAAAGTAAATGTAATGTAAAAATCAATTTAATATACTCACCTTCTTTTTTGCAGGCAAACTGTCTTCGAATACGATTCAAAATTATCCTCAAAGGACGAGGACGTGTTTCATTTTGTGAGTTACCTACCTATCGATGGTCGTTTATACGAATTAGACGGTTTAAAAGAAGGGCCCATGGATTTGGGTCCTTGTCCATCAGGAGATCAGTGGGTTCAAGCAGCGAAACCAATTATTCAAAAAAGGATAAACAAGTAATTTTAACAACCTTCTTAATCCCCTTATTCATAATCATAAAAACTCTTAATCCCCTTAATCATAATCATAAAAAAATCTTAATCCCCTTAATCATAAATTAATAAAATAAATAATCCCCGGAAATTTAACTTTTAAAAAACCGTTCGTCTTTTCAAAAAACAATTCACAATTTTTAAGATTTTTTTCAATATAATCTCACTCTCGTTTCAGATATAACGAGGGCGAAATACACTTTAATCTCATGGCCGTGGTGTCGGATAGAAAAATGTTGTACGAAAGAGAAAAAGCGAAATGTGGTGATCCGACGGAAGTTGCTCGCTTGCAGGACCTCATTGAAGACGAAGTAAGGAAATTGAAACGATATCAAATAGAAAATATTAGGAGGAAGCACAATTATCTGCCCTTGATTATGGAATTACTGAAATCTCTTGCCAAAGAAGGAAAACTCGTACCTCTTTATCAGAAAGCCAAGGAAAGAGCTATTGAAAAGGAATCTAAGAAAAATAAGGTTTAATTTATTCGAAACATCTATTCAGATACACATTTCAATTTGTACTGCGCTTATATTGCCGTCAACAGTATCAGCGTTTTTTACGCAGTGTACAACTTTTTAAACATTTCAATATAATTTTATTTACAGACTCAGTTCACATGAGAGATCTTTCTTTTCAACAATCTCGCTTTTTGCAGAAAATTGAAATTTTCCGCATAAAATTTTTTTTATTGAATTGAAATCTTCCGCCATTAAAAAAAATTTTATGCGGAAAATTTTTTTTTATGGCGGAAGATTTCAATTTATTAAGAATTATTTAATTGTTCTTATTTTATTAAGAATGGCAAATGTGTACATTTTTTATATTTTTGTAATTTTTGTATTTTTTTATAAATTTTAAATAAAACGATAGCGTAATTGATTCGTAAGCTATCGTTTTATTTAAAATTTATAATTATGGAAAACGTTAAGAAATTTCAATTGTACTTTCTTATTTTTATTTTATTCTATTTGCAATTTTCGAGTCTTTCTCTCTTTTTAAATTTCTTAAAATGCTAACATTTGTTTTTAAACTCTTAGTTTTATTTTTAAACTCTTAGTTTTATTTTTAAACTCTTAGTTTTATTTTTAAACTCTTAGTTTTATTTTTAAACTCTTAGTTTTGTTTTTAAACTCTTAGATTTGTTTTTAAACTCTCAGTTTTAAATTTGTTTTTAAACTCAGTTTTAAATTTCTTTTTTTATAAAACAGTGCTTATTTTATATTGTTTGAAGTCATGAGGCTTCGATAGGGCTTTTCGACGAATAGAAAAATTCTTCAGGATGGATTTGGAAGCTGTTGCAGCCTTTCAGCGAATTCGACCAGTTCCTGGACGACTTCCTCGATTCTTGCGGCGTATTCTGGATGACTTTGCATAATTGAAAAGACAATGTCTCTACGGTCATGAAAAACGTATTTGTCATAAGTGACAGGATTGTCAAAAATTTCAGAGCCAATTTTCCCGTCCATGAGCACCGTCGGGAAGAAAACAACAGCAGTCACTATTCCACACAGTCTTTGCTCTTCCACGCCTTCCATAATTTCCGTCCAGGAGGGGATTTCGATCTCGGCGCTGTTTTCTTTTAGAACTCGACTCAAAGTTGCAAAATAGTGCCGAAGCATCTCGATTTCGTGGCTCTTTCGAAACTCTCGAGTGGTGCAAAGATACAAAAGTTGAGTGACGTCGTGAGCAAGCGGCGCATATCTCAACAATTGAAAGTCAACCAAGACGCACTTTTTGGGCAAAGTTTCGTTGAACAACAAATTATTTCCCCACAAGTCTCCGTGGCTGATTACGTTCCGTCTTGTCGAGGAGGGCTTGAAAGCCTCGCAGGATTTTTGGCACGCTTCTCGAATGTTTTGGGCATTTAGACCCAATTTTTGTGCGAGAGAGACGGCAAAGTCTACTGCTGTCTGGAACCACTGGGATCTTTTTTCTGAATTGTCGAAAGGGTTTTCCTCGAAAGCCTCGGGGTAGATTTTGTTGAAGGGCTGCTTGAGACGATCTTCTGCAATTAGTGAAGCTGCGTGCAAGTGGGCGATGGAAGTCAAGGCGGCGGTTGTTAATTCTCGGTTGAAAAGCTTGCCGGGAGTCATTTTGAAACCCTTGTCCTTCAAGTCTTCTAAAATGAGGGCATCCTTTTTTATGAGGAAACAAGTTGGACCCCATTTCTCGCCGTAGTAGTCGCGATTTAATTCGGGAATTATTTTCTCGAAGAAGAGGACTTCTTTTGCGAAAATCTGACTCTCTTGAATGTAGTCTGCCTGTGGTGGAAATGTTAGTTTTTTTGTTAGTTTTTGTTGGTTTCAGATGTTAGGTTTTTTATTGAATTCTAAATTTCAAGTTCTTTTGTAAATGTTTTTGGGTTTTTTTAGATTGAGATCTGATCAGGAAAATGGAAAATGAGGTCTGTAATTGAAATGGGAGTCTTAGCAGTGAGAAAAGTGTTTTTTTAAAAGAAAAAGAGATTTGACATTGAAAAGTGATATTGAAATTGAGTATCTGCAGTTTGAAAGGAAGATGAAAGTTTTAATTGAAAAGAAAGGTATGAAATTGAAAATAGAGGTATGAAATTGAAAAGAGAGGTATGAAATTGAAAAGAGAAGTATGAAATTGAAAAGAAAGCTATGAAATTGAAAAAAAAAATGAAATTGAGAAGAAAAATATGAAATTGAAAAGAAAATTTTGAAATTAAAAAGAAAGGTATGAATCTGAAAAACGAGTTCTAAATTCTATAAAGTATAAATTTTCAACTTTTTAAATGACTTTGAAAATTATGAAGTTTGCTTTTCGTTTATCAAATATAGAAATAAATGAGTTCTATAATTGAAAAACGAATTCCAAAATTGAAAAGTGAGTTTTTGAATTAAAAAGCGATTTCTAAAAATGAAAAGAGTTCTAGAATTTTAAAAATTCGCCTAAAAATTGAAAAGCAAGTTCTAGAATTTAAAAAATAAGTTTCAAAATTGAAAAATACATTCTAAAATTGAGAAATGAGTTCAATAATTGAAAAAGTAGGCAGTAAAATTGAAAAGTGAGTTTCTGAATTCAAAAGCGATTTCCAAAAATGAAAAGAGTTCTAGAATTTTAAAAATTCGCCTAAAAATTGAAAAGCAAGTTCTAGAATTTAAAAAATAAGTTCTAAAATTGAAAAGTAGATTCTAAAATTGAGAAATGAGTTCAATAATTGAAAAAATCGGCAGTAAAATTGAAAAGTGAGTTTCTGAATTGAAAAGCAATTTCTAAAAATGAAAAGAGTTTTAGAATTTTAAAAATTCGCCTAAAAATTGAAAAGCAAGTTATAGAATTTAAAAAATAAGTTCTAAAATTGAAAAGTAGATTCTAAAATTGAGAAATGAGTTCAATAATTGAAAAAATAGTCAGTAAAATTGAAAAGTGAGTTACGGAATTGAATAGCGTGTTTTAAAAGTAATAAGTTTTAGAATTGAAAACTAATTTCTAAAAATAAAAAATGGGAGTTTTAAAATATAATAAATTAGTTCAAATATTGAAAATAAAATCGAAAATTTAAAAATAAGTTGTAAAATTGAAAAAAAGTGCACTAAAACTGAAAAATGAATTCTATAATTGAAAAAGTGAGTCCTCAAATTGCGAATAAATTGAAACATTGAAAAATGAGTACTGAAATTGAGAAACCATTTCAAAAATTGAAAAGCGACTTCTATATACAAATAAAAGCCGAGTTCTAGAATTGAAAAATGAGTTCTAGGTTTCAATAAATGAGTTCCAAAATAAAAAAGATTATTAGAATTGATCAAATGAGTCCAGTAATTGATAGTAAATTTTAAAATTAAAAAATGATTTATAGAATGAAAAATAAGTTCTAAAATGAACCAAATTGTGCAATAAAATCGAAAAATGAGTACTATAATTGAAGAAATAAGTCCTAAAATTGAAAAAAAATTGAAATATGAGTTCTAAAATTGAAAAGTGAATTATAGAATTGAAAAGTGAGTTTTAGAATTGAAAAGGGACTTCTAGATTGGTCCTAGAATTGAAAAATACTTTCAGATGTTGAAGAATGAACTGTAAAACTTGAGAAGTGAGTCCTAAAATTGAAAAATAAATTCTAATCTTGAAAAATGAATTGCATAATTGAAAAACTGAGTCCTAAAGTTAAAAAGTAGGTAAATTCTGAAATTAAAAAAAATTCTAATTTTCAAAAATATGTATAAAATTGAGAAGGGATTTCAAAAATTTTAAAATTAGTTATATATTTAAACCAAGAGTTCTAGAATTGAAAAATGAGTTCAAAATATTAAAAAATGAGTTGTACAATAAAGATTAGTTCTAAAATTGAAAAATAAATTTCAAATTTGAAAAATGACTTTTATAATTGATACAATTAGTTCTAGAATTGAAATAAAAGACCTTAGAATTGAAAAGTGAGTTCTAGAATTGAATAACCAGTTTTGTAATTGAAAAATGTGTCCTAAAATTGAAAAGTGAGTCCTAAAATTGAGAAATGAGTTCTAAAATGTAAAAACGAATTCTAGAATTGAAAAAAAATGCGTCCTATGATTGAAAAGTGAGTTCTAAAATTGAAAAGTGATTTCTAGAATTGAAAAATGTGTCCTAAAATTGAAAAATGAGTTCTATAATTGCAAAATGCATTCTAAAATTGAAAAATGAGTTCTAGAATTGAAAAATATGTCCTAAAATTGAAGAACGAGTCCAATAAATGCAAAATGCGTCCTATGATTGAAAAGTGAGTTTTAAAATTGAAAAGTGAGTTCTAGAATTGAAAAACGAGTTTTATAATTGAAAATGTGTCTTAATATTGAAAATTTAGTTCTATTAATGAAAAATGCGTCCTAAATTGAAAATTGAGTTCTAAAATTGAAAAATGAGTTCTATAATTGCAAAATACGTTCTAAAATTGAAAAGTGAGTGCTATAATTGCAAAATGCGTCCTAAGATCGAGAAGTAAGTTCTAAAATTGAAAATTGAGTTCTAGAATTGAAAATGTGTCCTAAAATTGAAAAATGAGAACTATAATTGCAAAATGCATTCTAAAATTGAAAAGTGAGTTCTGGAATTGAAAAATATGTCCTAAAATTGAAGAACGAGTCCAATAAATGCAAAATGCGTCCTATGATTGAAAAGTGAGTTCTAGAATTGAAAAATCTGTCCTAAAATTGCAAAACGAGTTTTATAATTGAAAATGTGTCTTAATATTGAAAATCTAGTTCTATAATTGAAAAATGCGTCCTAAAATTGAAAAGTGAGTTCTAAAATTGAAAAATGAGTTCTATAATTGCAAAATGCGTCCTAAAATTGAAAAGTGATTTCTAAAATTGCAAAATACGTCCTAGAATTGAAAAGTGAGTGCTATAATTGCAAAATGCGTCCTAAGATCGATAAGTAAGTTCTAAAATTGAAAATTGAGTTCTATAGAATTGAAAAATGTGTCCTAAAATTGAAAAATGAGTTCTATAATTGCAAAATACGTCTTAAAATTGAAAAGTGAGTTCTATAATTGCAAAATGCGTCCTAGAATTGAAAAGTAAGTTCTAGAAGTATAAAGTAATTCATAAAGTTACAAAAGTGTTACAAAATTAAAAAATTACTTATAAAATTAATGAAATAATTTGCTACAAAATTGAAAAATAGTTTTTAATAACGGAGAGAATTTCAAAGGGATCGAAAAATTTGTCTCATTTGCTCAAATTTAATTTTTATAAAACACTTGCCTGCGATGGAATCTGGTATGGAATAACTTTTAAAAAAAATGTTTGTTTTCTGATTATCCATGATTTCTTTGTTCTTGCAGTTATTTCAAGTTGCAGGTGAGATCCCAGGAAACCGAGTTTCTCATCGCAGAACGGCTGAATTGAATATTCAATACTTTCTGGCTGATCACAAAAAATTTGTTCATAAAGATCCCTGACATCCGTTTTTGACACAATTTTAGAAATTTTTTCACAGGCAAAATCAAAATTTGATTTATTGCTGACAGTCAATTTAAAGGATTTCTCTAAATTTTGTTTATTTTTCGCAGTTACTAACTGAGACATTTTTTATCGACTTCGTATTGGCGACAAAGATTCTTACATTTATAGACTTTCTGCAGTTCCTGATTAGAATTGATTTATGGGACGAATTATCTTCTGAAGACAAGTCTTGAATCTTGCTTGATGCGGCTTTTTTTCAAATACAATATTTGAATTGTTTGTCGTAAATTTTGAAACAATTGTCATTCAGTGTTTCGTGATTTTCACTAATGCACATAGAAATTTTGCAATTTTATTGATTACACTTCACCTTGATTTTCTTCAGTAAATACAAACGTGAAGATAATTGTTAAGTAAGATTTGAAATGGAAATTAAGTTGACAAATAATAACAATAATTCGTTTATTATGATATAATAATTTTTAATATAATAAATTATAAGAACTAAACACTATAAACCATCTTTTTAAATAATAAAAATAAATAATAATAATAATAATAATAATAAGATTTGTAAAAATAAAAATGAATTTTCAATTTTTTAATAAAGCGTAAATGTTTTTGACAATTTGGAGGTTAGGAATGAAAAGAAAATTTATAAAATTTTGTCAAGAGACTGCTAAATATGCGTGCAGAAAAATATAATTTGCATTAACCTATTCAATTTTTGGTTCTTCAAAATATCAACTTGTTTGTTGATTCTTGAAAACAGTAACTTGTCTATTGTTTCTTGAAACACTGCAGAAAAAGTGCAAAATATAATATTTAAATTCTAAGTAGTTTCCCGCCAAGAACAGGTCACGTGACATGCGCATTGGTTTGACAGGACCAGTCAGCGATCAGCTGTTGTCAGGATCAGTCGAATTTAATATAAATTAATTATAGTTCTTTAATACCTAATTAAGACCAGTGTCAAAGAATTCATATGTAAATTTTCGAATTACTGGGTAAAGAAATTTACACACGATTAGCGTTCTAGTACTGCAGTTGACAATTCCATTTCGTTAATTTAAATCCACGTTTCAAAGGGATTGTCAAAGAACATTATTCATGATTTGTTTTTTTTTTTTAATTAATTATACCCAAAAGAAAAATTATAAAACATAACTTTGTGTTCCACTTGTGACGAAACGTGTTTTTATTTGTACTTCGTAAGAGTAATTGACAAAATTTAATTCAAGGATTTTTTTAGGCGCTGGACTTTTTTGCAATGCATTGTTGTTAATTATTATTTATAAAATTGCGAAAATGACTGAAAGTCTTGTTAGTGAGTGGCTTGCTGATTGTGCAGATCTTTCTCCTGCCGAATTACATAGTTTTGCTAGTACTCTTTCTCAAGATACTGAAATTGTTCGGGCAATTTATATTTTATTGGAGGAACGAACAAAATACTGCCAGGTACGATTCTGATTTCTTTTTCTTTTAGTAATTAATGTATCTATTTTCTAGCATTAGTGAATGGAATAATACATATTTATAATTGTAAAATAATACAAGTACCAATTCGAAAATTACAACTTTAATTCATGAAAATGAAAAGAAAATTCAACGTTTGCTCAGTTTTAAAAAAAAAACTAACATTCGTAGAATGTTTGCAATTTTAATTATTTAGAATTTTTATTTACATTTTGAATTATATTTTATATTAATTTTCGGGCTTAATAATAAACAGGCTTTATGCCCGTTTATACGTGAATAAAGAATAAAGAATGTTATCACATTTTGTAAAAGATCTTGATTTCAGCCAAATACCGATTTTTAATCAGTCAAATTTACAGTTTTTAAAAATATAAATTTGCAGTTAAATTGCAATAAACTATTTATAAATAAAAAATGTAAAATCTTAACAAATGAGTTGAATTAATTCGTAGGATGAAATTAAGTAAACAAATAAAATGTTTTAGGTTTGATTTTTCGTTTTGTGAACTAATATTGTCTTTAATGCTCATTTTTAAAATACAGTAAACTGGAATACTTATTATTGTACTTATTGTTTCGTCCTTTATTATTTATCGATTAATTGTAATTTTTATTTTGCAGCTTGTTGACACAGTTTGCAACAAACTATTCGACTTTTATCGCTCTCAGGAAAAGGAACTTGAGCGATTCACGTTGCAGTTTCTACCAACTTTGATATATATTTATTTAAATTCTGTTGCTCATGGCGATACTAAAGTAAGAATTATTTTTTAAATATTGACACTTTTTATTGAATGTTTTTATCATGATTTTTTCGTCTTTCAATTCAATTTTGTATTGTTAAAAAATACATAAAAACTTCTACTTTATTTTAGAAGATTTTTTCAAATTTTCATTTTCCGATTATTATTTTTTAATCATTTATCAATTAATATTTATTAATTATTATTTTTCAATTATTAATTTTTAATACTTATCAAATGTTTCTTCAATTCTTTTTTTCAAGAATAATTTTACAATACTTTTTATAATTATTTTTCACTTACTATATTACTATCAATACTATTCAATTATTATTTTTATTTCAATGGTTTTCAATTCTTATTTTTCAATCAATGCTTTTCAATTATTATTTTTATGTTAATATTTTTGAATTTAGTTTCAATGAATACTTTTCAAGTGATACTTTCCAATTTTTTGTTATTATTATTTTCCAATTATCATATTTCAATTATTATGTTTCGATCAATACTTTTCAATTAGGTATTATTTTTATTTTCATGTTTTTCAATTAATATTCTTCAATTAATACCTTTTAATTATTATTATTTAATTGCTTTTTCAATTATTATTTTCCAAGTTATACTTTTAAATAATTATTTTTTAATTAATACTTTTTAATTATTATTTTTCAATCAATACTTTTCAATTATTATTTTTATGTAAATACTTTTGAATTTTGTTTCAATGAATATTTCTCAATTAATACTTTCCAATTTTCTGTTTATTATTATTTTTCAATTAATACTTTTTAATATAATTATTTTTCATTTAATACTTTTTAATTATCATCTTTCAATTATTATATTTCTATCAATACTTTTCAATTATTATTTATATTTTTAATATTTTCAATTATTATTTTTCAATTATACCTTTTAATTATTATTATTATTATTTAATTGTTTTTGCTTCCTCATAGGGAAGCCTGGTGTCAATTATTGTGTTTCAAAATATATTATTTAATAATTATTTTTCAATAATTTTTATTACTTTTTTATCAATCGAGACTTTTTAATTATTATTTTTATATTAATACTTTTGAATCTTTTTTCAATGATTATTTTTCAATGATTATTTTTCAATGAATACTTTTCAATTTGTTGTCTGCTATTATTATTTTTGAATTAATATTTTTGAATTATTTTTTTCAATTATTGTTTATCAAATCTTATAATTTCTTAAATGGTTTTCAATGATTATTTTCAATTAAAACTTTTCAATGCTTTTTCTCCAATTAATTATACTTTTCAATTATTATTTTTCAAGTACTACGTTTCAATTATTATTTTTCAAGTAATACCTTTCAATTATTATTATTTAATTATTTTTTCAATTATTATTTTTCAATCATTATTTTTCAATTATTATTTTTTGTATTAATGTTCTTGAATTGACTTTTTCAATTTTTTTCAATTGTTATTTTTGAATTATAGCATTTCAATGATTATGTTTCAATAAATATTTTTCAGTTACTACTTTTATATTAATACTTTTGATTGTTTTTTCAATTATTTTTATTTCAATGATTATTTTTGTTTCAATTATTATGTTTCAATTAATACCTTTCAATTATTTTTGTTACTTTTTTCAATTATTAAATATAACTCATTTTGTTATGTTTATTTTTTCTTCGATTCTTTTATATATTTATTTTTTTCTATCAGTACTAATTGAACACGAGGGCGTTTTTAATTTTTTTATTTCTATATCCATTTATTTATGAATAAATCGTTAAGCCTTTCAATCATTTCGTTTTGTCTAATATTTATATTATACTTCCGTTTATACTGTCAAATAAATAAATAAATAAAATATTTATACATTTTTCACTATTGAAAAAAATCATTTTTGAAAAGAATCATTCTTTTATTCATTTTGTTTCTTTGTATGTTTTCTCAGTCAGTAAGTTTTCTCAGTTTTCTTTTCTAAAATAAAATAATATGTGTATTTCTTTTAAAATAAAATAAATGTGTAGTTTTTCTAAAATAAAATAAATGTGTAGTTTTTCTGAAATAAAATAAGTGTGTATTTTTTCTAAAATAAAATAAATGTGTAGTTTTTCTAAAATAAAATAAAATGTTGCCCTTTATAGTACGATTTCATTTGAATGAAACAATTTTCGAAAATATTCGTTTAATGATTTGAAAAGACTTGCTTAAATGAGAGTTAAAAAGAATAATAGGTTTTCTTTTTATCAGTATCATTCGCGTAAATGACATATTTTCATTATGTAATGCCAAATGCCATGCTGCCATTGATCTATGAACTGTAAAAAAGTGATTTAATTGTAAAACAAAAACACTTTGCACATGAAGGACTTTTTTTCACAAATTCTTGTTTTTATTGCAGAATTGTCGAACGGTGGAAACGCTGCTGATCGGATTGTACAATCTGGAAGTTGTAGATATGAATGGACAACCAAAAGTCGTCTCTTTCAGATTACCGTCTCTAGCCATGCTGTCACTTTACCATGAAGTATGATCTTCATTTTCATACAAAAAACACCCTTTTTGCTCTCTTTTCCCTTTTTATTCATTTTCACAATTAAAGTTGAATTTCAACGTCAACATTAATTTTTAACATTCACATTGATTTTTAACATTTTCATTGATTTTTAACATTCACATTGATTTTTAACATTCACATTGATTTTTAACATTTACATTGATTTTTAACATTCACAGTGATTTTTAACATTTACATTGATTTTTAACATTCACATTGATTTTTAACATTTACATTGATTTTCAACGTTTACATTTATTTTTAAAATTTATCTTGATTTTTAACATTTACAC
Source organism: Ganaspis sp. Gsp50 (assembly GCA_011057455.1). Classification (NCBI taxonomy): domain Eukaryota; kingdom Metazoa; phylum Arthropoda; class Insecta; order Hymenoptera; family Figitidae; genus Ganaspis; species Ganaspis sp. Gsp50. The sequence continues at coordinate 57,182 of WNHD01000463.1, forward strand.
TGATTATTCACATTAACATTGATTTTTTAACCTTCAAATTGATTTTTAAAATTAAAAGTAAAATTCACTTCTGAATTCAAAATTTATTTTTAAAACCAAACTTTTGGAGCTGAAATTAAATCCTTTGAATTTGAAGTTTATTTTTTAGTTATTTTTACAGTAAATAAGAGTGATTTTTAAAAAATTAAAATTCTTCAGAAAGTTTAAATATTAAAAATAAAGTTTTTGTTTAAAAATTATGTTTATTTGTAACTTTTGATTCAAATTTGTAATTCGAATTGAACCATTTTTGTTAATAGTTATTAGTTTATAGTAACAAATTAACAAATAGTTTATTAACAAATAGTTTATTAATAAATAGTTTATTAACAAATAGTTTATTAATAAATAGTTTATTAACAAATAGTTTATTAACAAATAGTTTATCAACAAATAACTAGTATTTTTTAATAGTTGTCAGTTTATACTTTCTAGTTATTTGTCAATAGTTTTTAGTCAATAGTAATTAATTAAAAACTGACGTATTGTTTAATCAGCCAAAGTTATATTCATGATTTTAGAAGGATGAAAATTAATGAACTTTGTATTTTTGCAGCCTTATAGTTTGGCACCTGCGTCGTTAACAGAAAGTGCAATTCGTCGTTTCGAAGAATGCAACACGAAACCCGTAAGCTGGGGTCCTTTTCAGCAAGTAGAAATCCTAAATGCCCAAAATAGATTAAGTGTAATGACGGCTTTGCTTTTTATTTACAATCAGCAATTGTCATTTATATCGAAACATTCTCTGGAACAATTGTGTAAAGTAGCGACAACGTAAGTTCTCTTTTTCATTGCATTATTAAAAATGTCTGAAAAACGATTAACAATCCGTGAAAGTCGATTAAAAATCCATAAAAGTTTATTAAAGATCCGTAAAAGTCGATTAAAATTTACAAAAGTTGATTAAAGATCCGTAAAAGTCGATTAAAATTTACAAAAGTTGATTACAAATCTACAAAAATTGATTAAAAAACTACAAACGTTGATTAAAAATCTACAAAAGTTGATGAAAACTCTATAAAAGTTGATTAAAAATCTACAAAAGTTGATTAAAAAACTGCAAAAGTTGATTTAAAATCTACAAAATCCTTAAAAAATTATTAAATATCCGTTTTTATTTCAATGTAATTATTTGATTGCATTTAATAATTTTAGACTCGTGACGCAAGGATTCTCGAAACCAGGTCATCATCAAAGGTCTTCGTACAATAGTGAATCAAGTTTTGTTCCCAGACTCCTGCCAAGAATACCAGTTTCGAGTCAATTTCTTCTAGAATTTCTTCACGCAATTTATTTTGCCATGTGAGTATTTTTTCGGTAACTGTACACTTTTATAATAATTATACTAATAACTGTACTAATAATTATAGTAAAAATTATAATAATGATTATAGTAATAATTATAATAATGATTATAGTAATAATTATACTAATAACTATTATTGGCTATAACAGGCCTCGGAGTGTGCTTTATATTTTTATGCGACTTTTTCTACTTTTACTTCTTCGCTTTTTTTATATTCAAAGTCCACCTGAGGCCTATTAAAATTTTAACGACCAATAACTTCTTTTTTTTGTACTTTTGCTACCAATTTTCGTCAAAAGTTATTGAATGTTAGTTTTTCTGCAAGAAAATAAGTAATAAAAGAAAAAGCAATGAAAAAGAAATAAGGGATAAAAAAGAAAAAATAAATAAGGGATGAAAAATAAAAAAAAAGATGAAAAAGAAAAAAAAGGGATGAAAAAGAAATTAAATTAAAAAAATTAAATTGTTAAATATTTTGCGGTGTGCAATTTTTTAGTTTTTAGGGTACTTTTGTACCAAGGGGAAATTCATGGTCTTGTTAATAAATAAATAAACAAATTTAACAGGTACAATGATTGCTGGTATGTTGCGAATCAAGCAGCTGAAGATATTCACAACAGAGCGTGTTATGAAACCTATTTCAACGTCATGCTCGTCACAAACGCCATTCGCAATTCCAATAGTTCTGGACCTTCAGGTAATGACTAAATTTGACAATAATTATGAACCAGTAATGTGAATGATTATATTATAATCATTTATATATAAATTATTTATTTATTTATAATATAATATGGTAATATATTAGAATCATTTATATATAAATTGCCTATTTATTTATAATGCAAATTATTATATTATAATCATTTATACATAAATTGTTTATTTATTTATAATACAAATTATTATATTCGAATAATTTATATTTATATAAATAACAAACAAAAAATTAATTAAATGATTAAATTCAACGATCACGAATTCAATCATTTAATTAAATAACGACCGATTGATCGAATCATCTTAACTTGAAAAGAAATTAAATAATATATACAATTTATTTCTATAAATATATCATTTATAATATATCATTTATATCTATATCTATAAAACATAATTTAGTTGTATATTTTTGTACATTTTTTTGTACATTTTTAATCGCAATTTTCATTTGCACTTTTAATCCTCAGCTCAACCGGGTGATAATTCTTCGGGAATTGGAATCGCAATTTCATCTTCTTCCACGGGAACACCAATGTCCAAGTCTATGATTACGAATGCTTCGTTCCGCACTAAAAAATTACCAGGTGAGTACGCACAATTTTAGTTGAAAAAGAAATTAACCTTTTTAGTCATCAACAACCAAACAACGCCCATTGCTTAGCTGAAACAATGTAGAACAATTTTAGAAAAGCACCAGAGTAGTTTCAACCAGTTAGAATTTTTCTGCTTTTTAACCAGGGTAATGATTGAATTTTTCTGCTTCCAATCAGGGTAATAATTCTATTCTTTTTATTTCAATCAGGAAAATAATCTCATTTTTCTCATGCCAATCAGGTTGATAATTGAACTTTTTTCATTTCAATTAAATTTTTCTCATTTCAATCAGGGTGATAATTTAATTTGTTCACTTTCAAATGTTATTTTTTGACTTTCAAATGTTATTTTTATACTTTCAAATGTTATTCTGTGACTTTCAAATGTTATTTTTTGACTTTCAAACGTCATTTTTCTACTTTCAAATGTTGTTTTTCTACTTTCAAGCAGCGTAACAATTTTATAAAAAAAATCAGGGTTGCTACGCTTTCTAGAAACATGGAAAACCTGGAAAAGTCAGGGAAAAATTAGGGGAAATGAAAAATTTTCTGAAAAATGTCTTCTTCGGTACATGCAACTGTTTTTTTGTATTCTTTCTCCCTTTTTTGTCTTTCTATTTTTTTAAAAGTTATTGATTTATAATCTCTTTATATTTTATCACCTGTTCAACTTATTTTGATTTAATTTGTCTTCTTTTCAAAATTTTAATTCTTTGCCATCTTTTCTCAATTAATCCAAGCTTTATTTTATCAAAATATTAATCAATTCGAATTATTTGATCCAAATTTTATACTATCTATATTTTAATTGCTTTGAATTTCAATCAATCGCAAATGAAGTCATTTTAAACTGTTTGGATTAAACTTTAATCCAAATTTTTCTTAATTATTACCTCAATTAAAATTTTAATCCCAATTTTTAAAGCTCAAAATCTAGTTTGATGAAAATTGGTTTCCAATTTTCAAGTAAATATGACCTAAATATTTTATAGACTATAAAATTATTGCATTCAAAGTTTAATTTACTTTTTTAACTTTTTAACTTTTTTCTAATCTTTTCATAGATTTTGTTCGTTCTTTCATAATTTCGATTATTCTTTGACTTTTTAAAGAATTTCGTAATTAAGTTGTAGTTTTTAAAAAAATGTCCTTTCCTAAAAGACTTTCTTTTCTCTTAAAATTTCACTATTTTTAAAAAATCTATATTATTTTTTGTCTAGATTTTTTTATTTATTAATTTTTATTTTTATGCAGATTATTTTATTTTATTTGTTTACTTTATTCATAAGATTATTCAGTAGATTTCCCGTTTTTTTAGATTATATTTTCTTTTTATTATTTAATTTGGTAACTTTCCTTTCGTCTTGTAAACACATTTCTCGTGTTTTTCTGAAGTAGACTTTTCACTTATTTTTTACATTTTCATGTTTACGAATAGACTTTTTCAAATTTTCTAGTTCCTGCATTAGTTCTTAAAGTTTTAAAGTTTAAAATTTTTGCTATGCGTGGTTAAAGAATTTCGAATTTCTACTTTTATCTATACAAAAAAGGCTCAAAAAACTGTATTAATATAAATGTTTTTTTTTTAATTTTAAAATAAATTTATACAAAAATTTTGATGATAAATTATAATCGTAGGGATCACAGTTCGCCCCTTTTTTTACTTAATCCCCTTTTTTCCCCTTCACCCTTATTTTACCCATTTTTAAAGAAAATTCCCTAAAACACCTAAAATCAAATATTTTTCCTACTTTTCCCCTAATTTTCAATAAAATTTTTTTTAATCATTTTTCAACAATAATATTTCAGACTACTTCAAAATACTCCAAATATTTAAAAGTACTTCAAAATATTTAAAAATACTTAAAGCTACTTTAAAATACTTCAGACTACTTCAAAATACTTCAAAATATTTTTTTAAAAAAAATGTAATAAAATATATTCAAATACTTCCCAATACTTCAAAATATTTAACAACACTTAAAAATATTTAAAAATACTTAAAAATACTTAAAAATATTTAAATATACTTAAAATTATTTTAAAATACTTCAAAATATTCAAAAATACTTAAAAATATTCAAAGATACTTCAAAATAGTTCTGATTTTTTAAAAATATTAGTATTTTAAGTGTTAAAAAATGTATGAAAAGATTTTAAAATATTTTAAAGATGTATTTAGAAAATAAGAAAGTACTTTAAAAAAATTCAAAATATTTATAAATACTTAAAATTACTTTAAAATATTTCCAAATGCTTCCCAATAATTCAAAATATTTAAAAATACTTGAAAATATCTAAAAATACTTAAAAGTCTTTACAATATTTAAAAATACTTGAAAATATCTAAAAATACTTAAAAGTCTTTAAAATATTTTAGAATACTTAAAACTATTTTGAAATACTTCAGTTTACTTAAAAATACTTAAAATTACTTCAAAATATTCAAAAATACTTAAAACTACTTTAAAATACTTC
>WNHD01000464.1:0-76490 GCA_011057455.1 Ganaspis sp. Gsp50
CACACACACACACACACATACATCTGGACATTTGCTTAAAACTTCGTATTTATGCTTTTTGGATGAAAATGAGTTGATTTAGACTGTTTTTGGAAAATCGAAAATCGGCACGATTACAAGGCTTCCCTATGAGGAAGCAAAATTTATAAATTTTTAATTAATACTAATTCAAATTGGTGGATTCAACCTTTCACTAATTCAAATTTAGAGAGTAACTATGCACCAACAAAAAGCGAAAGAAATTATAAATTTTTATATCAAAATTTATTATTTACTTCAAAATATACATTTCACTGATACATCAATCTATAAAGTATTATTTAGCAATTTTCTATACCTAGGAACTTGGTAATATAGAAAGTAGATTGAGTAATAAAAATAAGAATTTTTTAATGCTATAGACATTTCAAAAAACGTATAAAAAATACCATCATACTTGAAATCCTATCAAAAACGTAAAAATACTATTAAACTGTTCAATAAAAATGAACATTTACGGACAATTTTGAGTTTACAGGCGCACACATATAAATAAAATTTTTTTCGCAGCGTTAGCTGGCAAAATGGCAATGAAACGAAATTGTTACCAATTGCAGAGAACGAGAAAGAGAATTTGACTTCACGTAGTAGGTTGTTATCGGAATGACGGAAACTTGTGATATTCTAGACAGAAACCACTTGAACCAAAGGAATATAACAATACTTTATAATGATTTTTAGTCGATTAATTTCATATCTCACAAGAGATTATTTATTTTTTTAACATATTGTCTTTATTTTTTTTATAAAAATTAAGTAAAGTAATATGATTACAATATATTTATAGTGGACAAAATAAATATTTTACAGAACATTCAAAAATTGATTTCTGGAAACTTCACCTGCTTCACAGCTTGTTTTAAAAAAGTATCAAATAATGGTTTCCATTGTTTTCTTAAATCGTCAAGAACAAAATGACGTTTACTACCTGCTTGTTCCTGATACTTTTTTCTTAATCTTTGAGACAATCCATTGTCAGGATTAAAGTTTAGAGCGGGTTTATTATCAGATACACTTTCCACAATTGCATCTATTTCTTCACTTGGATAGACTTTATTAATCTACAAGTAATATTCTTCTTATTCTTTCTTTTTAATAGAGAAAAAGCAACAATTGTGATCCACTATACCGCTAATGATTTAAAATTTTCATCACTTTACTAAAAGATTCGAAATTCAGACTTTCGGAATCCAATTTATATGTTGAATACTTTAGTTAGGCTTAAATTTAAAAATTGTTTCTTTTAATACGTAACTTTCATTTAATTACTTTAAAACATGGAATAATAATAATTTATAATAACAATAATTTATAACAATAATTTATAACAATAATTTATAAAGAATGGATTATATTATAATTCGCCATTTAATACCATTAGTTCAGTATAATTCACCCTTTAATAACATTAGTTGAGTATATTGTGTACCTTTAATGAAAATGTGAATATATCTGGTTCAGTAATAACAGATCCATTTGCTTTATCCGGATATTTGATTTGCTGAAGAATTGAACTGGCATATTCGAATCTGTAGTCTTGAAATATTTGCATATTCTTTATTTCAATATCTCCTTGAATTGTAACATTAGGTTCTCTTAGAAACATTTGGATTTTTCTTTCATCTACCACAAATTTGGAAAAATCGAATACAAAACCATCCTCCAAAAACAAAGATCCCACTAATTTATAGCCAAAATATTTAGACACACTATGAAAAAAATTATATTATGTGTCGCCTTCCGAAAAAATGGACCTTAGAAGCTAACGATTGTAGGTTATGTTTGATGATAGTTAATCGTTTTTAATTCTTTGTAATCAAAACAAGTTTTTTTATCAATACTTTGAGTGCATACTATCAAGGAAAACTGTTTTCGACTGCAAATAATTGAAAAAGAAGATTTAATAAAGCTAAAACTATCATAAAACATAAACATATTTATTTAAAACATATTTTATATAAAGTTTTTAATTATATATAAATACTAAATATATGTATAAATACTATACAAAGAATACTAGCTGCTACGCCAAAAAGGTTTATTAATTAAAATTCTTTTTTATAAAAATTTGATACACAATAATAAGTTTTAAATTCCTTGCATTGAGCGTCTGAATTTTGATGCACGGTAAAAATTTAGTTTTTACTTTAGATTAGTAGCACAATTTCACAAAAATAATAAATTACTATATTTTAAAATTGTGGAGCTTTTCAAGTTTTGTAAAGTAATTTTTTATTTTCCTTTTTAGTATGCATATAAATCACCCCTTTGAAAAGATAATAAAGTGGAAATACTCATATCTGCATGTATATAATTAGTACATTAATCAAGAGGCGTAACATTAACTGAAATAGCTATATGATAACAGATAATGTAGCTTAATTTGAAGTAAATATGCAGGCTGATTTAATTGATTTGAAATTGGAAGCAGTTCAAGCAAGCAATAATTTAAAGTGAAATATTAGCGATAAATTAATGAGCTCATCTAATACTTGCTTGTAGTCAAGTTTATAATCAGGAACGGGTAAATTTGAGAGTCCGTAGTTTTTAACAATTTCCCACATAGTGCTGTTAACTTCTGCTAGATAACTTTTCACATCATTAAGTTCAATGGTACCTTTAGAGTGATTGTATTTAAAACACAGAGAACAGAGAAAGTAAAACAATGCAGTTTTAATGAAAGAGCGATGTGAAGCAGGCGAAGCCATGTTTAATGATGATAATAAATAATCACGACAATGAAAATATGCGTCAATTTATACATTCTGATAAGAGATATTTCGATAACGAATAATGTATATTCAAATGACTGATAAAGCAGATGCAACAATTTTTTCATTACGTTTATATACAATTATTTCCCGATGCAAGAGATATTTGTTAAATAGGTAACAGATAATAAATTGAATTTTGTAATACTCATAATTATAGATTAATGATTGATAATTTAAAATTGATATAATATCAATTTTGAAATAATTTCAAAGATTTATATTCAAAGCTTTATTTGTATAATAAAATATGTACATAATAAAATGAACTTCTTTTCATTTGTTAAATAAACTTTTTTAATTAATTTAAGCAAATTAAGAATGTATTGAGTTGTAGACTAAAAAACATCTAAGGAAATTGATAAAATGTTTCACTTTGTGCTGAGCAAAAGAATTTTTTACTTTAACCACATTTTTGCAAATTTACTTTAATGATTGGTACGCTTGGTGAAATATCACACGTAATTCGTTGCTTTAGCGTTGAAGAAGCGCTGGCTTGAATAAAAAGCAAAAGAAAAAAACTAGGTGCTTGGTTATGATAAAATTATGCTAAGTATGCTAAGGTTTGACGTGACAAGGGTAGCTGGCTGTCTGCTCAAGCAAGGGAGACTTAAAGTTTCGAGCATGACAAAATGAGAAGAGAGGGGTTGTAACCTACCCAACAGAATTTGACCTCGCGATCATTCTATTCCTTTCCGACTTCCACTTAATTTCTCATCGGATTTCACCTCGAATTTAAAGCAGAAATCCACTCACGAATCTTATGAATAGGAAATTAAGCTTGGTTGGATGAAACGAAATGATAACTTTTGTTTACGGAAAACATCAATGAAATCGTTAGACTCCATTGTTTTGCTTGTAGAATGAAAATAATTAAAAAATAAATACATTTAAAATGCCCTTAAACTATTTCAAAACTTGATTTGATTTGATTATTTAAATAAATCCAACAGTAAAAAGACCAATTACAGGATTATATAAAATAAAATAATGAATTATACTATAATCATATAACTAAATATTATAAAATACTTAAAACTAGATAAAAAAAATCATAATACTTCAAAATCCTTCAAAATATTCAAAACTATTTAAAATTACTTTAAAATATTTATAAATACTTCCCAATACTTCAAAATATTTCAAAATACTTAAAATTACTTTGAAATATTTTTAAATATTTTTCAATAATTCAAAATATTTTAAATACTTCAATATATTTAAAAACACTTAAAATGTCTTTATGATATTTTAAAATATTTCAAACTAATTTAAAATACTTGAAACTACTTCAAAATATTTCAAAATCCTTTATAGTTTTTTTAAATACTTTAAAAGACATCAAAATATTTAAAGATATGTACTTAAGATTTCTTTAAAATAATTAAAAATACTTAAAAATACTTAAAAATACTTAAAAATACTTAAAAATACTTCATGACTACTTCAAAATATTTAAAAACACTTGCAAATACTACAAAATATTTTAAAATAATTTGAAATACTTTAAATTCTTTCCAATTACTTTCCAATACTCCGAAACATTTTAAAATACTTCATAATCTTTAAAAACATTTTATATATTTAAATATACTTCAAATTACTTTGAATTACTTTGAAATAATTCAAAATCCTTTATATTACTTAAAAATACTTTAAAAGACTTCAAAATATGCTTATTTCCTGTAAATAAGAAATATATTTGAAGATACTTAAAATTTCTTTAAGATATTTCAAAATACTTATAACTACTTTAAAATACTTCAGACTAATTGAAAATACTTCAAATATTTAAAAATACTTCAAACTACTTTAAAATACTTTAAACTATTTGCAAATAGCAAAATAAGCCTAAGGGTATTAAAGAACTCATTATTTCAAAAGTAATTCAAATCCTTACAAAATATTGAAAACTTCATTTTTTTAACGTATCATAAAAATATCATGAAAATTTTTCTATTTTTTTCATGGAAATCATGGAAAACTCATGGAGAGAAAGGCAATCAATTTTTTTAAAAAATTAAAAGGAAGGAATTATCTAACGTTCTTTAATTTTTTAAATGCTCATCAGATCACATATTATTTTTGATTGTACAGTACAATAAATTTAAATACCTAATAATATGTAATATTTTTTTAAAACCACGACAAGAATTAACTTATTAAAGCTTTATTGTGGAGTGTTGATAAAGAAACAAATTTTTCATTTTTGTTGAAAAATGAAGAAAAATGTAAAACCTTATAGGGTGGGGGCTGATCTAATGAAGTTAATACGCCCTATGTTAATTTTTCATTTTTACTGTATAAAAAGTCTTACGTAGGACGCTGAGTGATTAAATTTTTTTTAATATTACTTTACGTAATTTATGAACGGCCTCATATGAAAAACAATAGTAGCAAAAATACTGAAAGCGAAGAAATAATAAGCTGCTTATTCTTTTTTTGCAACAGAGAAGAAAGTGAAGTTGTATAGATCACTTCAACTGGTTCCGCTTATTTAAATGAATTGACTTACGGCTCTAAGTAAGTATTATGAGATTTTACTTGTGAGTTGTTTATTCTAGGATCGTTGAATATTGCATCATTTCCGGGCGGAAATAGTATCGAATACAGCATTCCCGTCCATTATCGATCCGTGACTGTTTATTGATAAATTTGCATTGTAAAAGGAAGTAGCAGTTTGGCAGGTTTTGCGAAAACGTCCCATACGGCAAAAGGGTTGGCGGATACACCCGGGTACCAATCGTGCATAATTCAGATGGCAGAAGGTGGCGTGGAAGGGGGAATAGTGGAAGATAAACTCCAAGCAGTATTTTATTGGCTAGTTGACTTAGCCTGCTAAAAATAATTTATATTTTGAATATGCTAAAACTCTTCTCATAAATATGAACCAAGTGTCACACGGACCTCGGAGATAACGAATTTTACAAACGAGTCGCGAGCAGATAATGTTTTTTTTTCTTCCTCGTGTTCTTCCAGCTCGTTCAACAAAGCCATTTGTAAACGACATCAAACTCGGAATAGTTTTCTTTTCGACTTAATCCACACGCAAAAAGGAAAAATGAAAAATATCGAAAATGTTTCAAGTGGAAGAGTGCGTTTCGCAAATTCAAAATAAGTATTTAACGTTAAATAGACATAATTGCGTCAATTTTGGCTATAACAACTGCGAGCTTACTTCTGCTTAAGGTAAAAATTCCGGAAGGGTAATTCGGTTCTGAATTATTCGATAATTTTATAATTGAATTCGCTTCTAATGAGTATCGATGATTTAAATCTCAAACGCAAGATTGTAGATTATAAATTGCCAATTGTTTTGATTGCATTTGTTTTCATCGGATAATTGGAATAATGTTTTATCGGTATTTTGAGGAATTCATGATTTCACTGTTTACGCTCAAAGCATGTACCCATCTGAGCTTGTCAAACAACTCAGTAAAGCCAAGTTAGGCCGGTATAATTAGAATCTATATCCTATATAACTGAAATGACTGAAGATAAATCAATACAAGAACTATAATAATGCAATAACAATTTTTTAACATAAATACAAATCCATAAATACAAAAAATAATTATAAATCAGTAAGTCCAAATATTTTTAATCATTTATAGTAACTAATGTTCGCATAGATTGAATGAAAATTTGTTTCATTAAAAATTTTAATATTTCCGGAATATTGAATATGTAACATTTGCAATTCTGTTATTTTTTAATTCAATTCTACTGTGTTATTCACTGGTACTAAATCATTATTATCTTGTTCTTTTAGACTAATGTTTTACTCAAATATTAAAGAGTTTTAATATTTAGGTGAATAAAATATTCGTTTACAAGAGGATAAAGCGAACTAACATTTTAGTCTATTATTTAGAATAATACCTCTGTGCATTACTCCTGTACATCTAATAAAAGTGTAATTATTATTATAATTGCATCAAAAAATCTTTAAAAATATTGGTTTTTGTAAATGCAATTTTTGTTGAATACAATATATTAAATTTTCATCAAGGTTTTGCAGTTGATAATAATATCTGAAATATATCTATATAGATGTATTACATACAAGTTTTGATTACTTTCAACTTAACTTGATTGAAAGACGATAAAATTTTAGTTTAAATCGATGAAAATTTCAATTAATTAAAGTTTGGAACTATGAAAGTCAGGATAAATTGGATTGATTCGATTGATGTCCTGTAAATTTGTACATATACGAAAGTCTAGCTTTATTAAAATTAGCGCCAATTATAATAAATGGGAATCTCGATTAAATTGAAGTATGATACCATATAAAGGCTACAAACGCAATTGAAATTTGTTAATGAAACAGTTATGCACAATTAAAATCAGAATAATTTAGAATTGGAATTATTTGAAATTTAAATTATCTGGAATTTGGATTGTTTGGAATTTAAATTATCTGTAAAAATTTGATAATAAAAAAATTATGCACAATTAAAATCAGAATAATTTAGAATTTGAATTATTTAAAATTTAAATTATCTGGAATTTGGATTGTTTGAAATTTAAATTATCTGTAAAAATTTGATAATAAAAAAAATTATGCACAATTAAAATCAGAATAATTTAGAATTTGAATTATTTGAAATTTAAATTATCTGGAATTTGCATTGTTCAGAATTTAAATTATCTGGAGTTTGAAATATTTGGAATTTGAATTGTTTGAAATTTGAATTGTTTGGTATTTGAACTATTTGGAATTTGAAAAAACAATGTGAATCAAAACAATTTGATAAAAATTCACAAATGAAAAAGAATCTTTGGAATCGTTCCACTGAAAACTTACCCATACGAGTAAAGTTTTCAGTCAACTGATTCCTATATTGTTTCCGTAGAACTTTTTTTCAAACCCTTTTGTTTTATAAAATAAATGGAATAGAAATGCGGGTGTTGAAGTTTCTATTAATTGCTTTTCTAGTGACAGTGATTGTATATCTGTTAATTGATAGTTACTGTAGCCAATTTCGATTGAAGTCATATTTTTAATTGAACAAGATACAAGATATTTTAGACAGAATCTGTCAATGCTTCATGACACTTCCAATAATGCCGACAAACTGATCTTGCTCAGAGATCGACGATATACGATGACAAAACACAATCGATGACGAATGCAAGATACATATAATCGGATTATATAAATTGATGGATGGATTCTGCGGTAGTTTCCAAATCCCGCCCTTCCATCCAGTAGAGGCTGTAAAATAAATCCGTGATGGATTTACCTTACACGCATATACACTCGTAGTTTTGGTCATTCTTATTTGCTTTTTCAATAATAATATAATACAATAAAGTCAGTTAACAAAAAGTCTTGATTAAATTGAATTTTAAATAGAGATAATAAATTTTAATTAAATACTACTTAATTTCTCGTTAAAAAATAAAAGCTGCCATAAAATAAACAAAATCTTTATCAACATATTGAGATACGTGTATAATGATGCATGAAACAGAATTAAAGGAGATATTAATGAGAAATTTAATATTAGATTTCAAACATATTGTTTCAGTTATAGTATGGGAACTGATTGGATAATGATGAAAGGATTATAATAATACATCAATTGGATTGTGAATGTGAATTTTCAATTGATATATGCTATTCCATTTAGTAATAAAGGATTTATGAATGAAGGTAATATTTCGTATTTGCGATTAAAACACAAAGCATTTTAAAGATAAGTCGAGAAGAATTGAGTAGAAAGCGGTGGACCGATAAAATACGAAGCTACTTCTAACTACCCGCTTAATTGGTATAGTAGCGGTTAAGTCCAATTATTAATTGCCTAATTACATAGGCTCAGTGTAATACTAAAGTCAGTTCGTTGATACTAACCCCTTGTCTGACACTAGGTAGTTAAGTAATCTGATAACTTTGTCGAGAATTACTTTGGCTTTTCTCATCAATTATTGCAATATATTGGATTTTTGCTTTCTAATTTTTTGTATACTTATTAGAATGATTACAATGAAGTAATAATGTTAACATAGTTCAGATATCTCATTGTAAATAGGATAAAGCTTTATGCGAGAGAAAGAATGGGTAATATTTGTCAAAGAAAGCAACCTAGTCGTAAAATTTATACTGAAAACGTGTTCAGCGTTTAAGATTGAAAGAAAAGTCGTAAAAGTATTCTTGATTTATTAAAAATAATTTATTACGTACTTTGTAACTCGATTGATTCCCTGGTGTGAATTTCTAATGTCAACATCTGCTCTAAAAGTTTCATCAAAATTTTCTTTTTAATCGAATTGAAATGTTTGTTTCAAAACATTTTCCATTCAATGTGTAATAATAATAAGAACAATTATTAACATAAGCATAAGAGTGTGTAGCATAGAGATATTTTTTATTTATAAGTTAAATTTTAAAAAAAGAATGTAAAAGGCAGTTTGAGAATTTAGGGTTTACATATCAATTATCTAAAAACAATCTTTGTGTAATTTTTAATTTCAGTTACTTATACTGGAATGGAATTTATCCAAATACGTTTGTGGTGTAACATACTTTCGATAGGATTAGAAAACCCACATTAGCTTGTACTGGATTCATTTTTGGTTGTAGATGTTGCCCTAAAGAATTATTATTGGAACAAAGGATAATGTTAATTAGTTTGTAAATACATTTACAAAGAGAACAAGTAACAAAAACTTATTGATTAATCATGTTCATGATTATTATAATTTTGAATAATTGATCAATAATTGATCAATAATTCATCAATAATTGATCAATAATTGAAGATGATATTGTAATACAGAAAGTAACTCATGATTTGAAAAAAAATTACAAATATTTAAAGAGAACATGCAAATGGAAAAAGTAATGCGAAGCAAAACAAAATAATAATAGAACTTTTAAGAGCTTCCTTGAGAAAGAAGAGACAATAATAACAATAAGAGAATATCACAAAAAGGAGCAAATAAACGAAAAGGAAGCAAATAAAGGTGCAAAAAGTACTGTTTGCTGAAAACAATGAAAAAAGAAACCATTAAAGAATATAAGTCCAAAAAATCAGAAACAAGTATAGCGAACATTAAGAAAAAGTACAAGCGAAAATACGGGAAATATGTGATAAAGTAAAAGAAGAATCTGCAGAAAGGAAAACAAAATATAACGAAAAGTAAAGTCGTACAATAAAAGTTTAAACTTGTGTTGAGAAATGTACCGAATATTTTGTTTATAGAAAGACACAAGACTCATAACAGAATCTTTAGACTTTTTTGCACAAGAAATGAAGAAACAGATAATTTATGAGTTAATTTATTCGTTGTACTAATAATACTATAAATATAAAAATATAAATAATAGTAATAATGACAATCATGATACAATAATATTTTTTTTCGGTAGATAAATAAAACATAACTTTTCCATTAAGCCAATACGGTAAACGACAATATCGAAATACTTTTTAAAAAACAAGTCATTGACACATATTGATATCACGAAACTAAATAAAAGTTACAAAAAACGATTTGATAAAAACGTATCAAAATGAAATGAACTTTCCTCTTACACGTACACTCATAAATCCAATCCTTCCCTGAATCAATAGGTGATTTAACAAAACGATCGTAAATTACTTTTTAACTAGACAGACCGGTTAAATTTATTGCAAGTAGCCATTTAATCGTTTAAAAAGTTTCTAAAGGCCAAGATCTTTTGTCTGTAATTCAGGCTTACTTATTTTTCTCTACACGTGACTTCAAATTGAAGCATTTCCGTTAAATAGTTGCATTTAAATATACTTTGAAATGAGAATCCATTTTTAATTAAACCATAATAGTTGAAATATAACATCGATATTTATTTTATAAATATAATAGTTTAAATAATAATTAATAACAATTAATAGTAAACAATGATAATTAATAATAAACAATAGTAAACAATGATAATTAATAATAAACAATAATAATTAATAACAATTAATAGTAAACAATGATAGTTAATAATAATTAATAATAATTAATAATAATTAATAATAATTAATAATAAACAATAATAATTGATAATAAACAATAATTTTGATCCCAAATCTACTGAAGATAATTATTGCTGAGATTGTCATTGGTCGCCAAATGTTCCATTGATTTGCTCGGTGACCAATGGTGATGCTCTTAATTGATTGGGCAAGTGGACCGGACAGGAGAGTGGTGAAGTTGTCGTTGCGTCTTGCAAAGACTGAAACTGCCCACGTCTTGTAACTTTCGAGAGAAATGTCGTTATACTGGGAAACTAATTGCAAAATGTTTCAGACAGTCCGAATAGGTCCTGTCCATTACACAAGATGACACTAACAAGCTGTTTCTGAGCTTCCTGCACATACCTTCGAAACGTATCAGACAATCCTTAAATCTCACGCAATCAATCTTCCTAACTTGCCCTCAAAACTTACTATCCAGTACAACAAAAAGTACTTTGCTGTTTAACCACTAAATTCTCCTTGTGACATCAAATTATTTGAGAATTTTTTATGACCTCATTATTCTTGACCGTTTATTTCCAAGTTGAAATTATTCACATTTTTCTACTATATTAATCTACTTAATCTTAATCTACTTAATCAACTGATTAAGCATCCCTTATTTTGAAAGCATTTTTACATTCTGATTTTGACATTATGTTTTTCCTGTGTAATGAAAAGGTTTTAAATTTGTGCGATTTTTTTGTTTTCAGGTTTTTCTTTATCATAAACATATTTTTATTTATTTTATTTATAATTGGTTTTACATATTAATTTTAGCCAAAGTAGGAAGGAAATATAATTCTTAATATCGGGAAAATCGAGCTATTTTACTTGCATAAAATATTTTCAATCTTGAAACCGCAGAATACTAGAAGGTTTTTTATAGCTAAATTGTTTTGTACATTCTACAACAGAAATTCAAAACCCATGCAAGCCACAAATCCAATATACCAGTTTTTCATGGAAAAAAGTTCTTTTAGTATTTTTATCACAATATACATTCGTTTAAATTTGTGTTGTTTATACAAGGTACACAGAAATCCTTTGTGACAAAATGAAAACAATTATTAAAAAAAAGCTCTAAAATTTTGCATACTCCTGACAAATATTTTTTAAAGCATTCTTAGTCAACAGTCAAATGAATACAATTTTATTTGCCCATTTTTTTAAGGCATTATTCTATAATTATATGTTTTCTGGAAGTCTGAAATGTAATCTATGGTCCAAAAATTCAAAAAGATTTAATAGAGAAATTAAAATTTTGGCTATTTTAAAAAGATAGAAACATTATTTTTCATTTTTTATTTAAAATATCTTATTTAAGCTAAAAAGAAATGTATTGTGGTTGACCACCTAAGGCCCAACTTTTGTCCACTTTAATTTTGATTATAACTTTCGTTAATTAATTTATTTGCTTCAATGTTTTTAAGTAAACATCACTTGGGTAATATTTACTTAAGTATATAAGTATTTTAATTTATTTTTTTAAGTAATTTATACCTATTGTGGTAGGTTGATTTCGCTTGTGATTTTTGTCCCTCTGCTTCCCGTAATGATAAAATTTTTAAAATCAATTTTCTATTCAACTGAAAATAACCCATAGACTATACTAAACTACTCCCGAAAAAGGAATGAAATTCAAAAAGTACCTATTCTCCAGGAACATCCTTAAAATTTACGGAATGCCATGTGAAACGAAAGTAGCCGAATTATGTCATTATATGATTCCTTTATCAGGAAATAAACGTAAAACAAATGCGCGCAATTGTCGAAAACAATCCCAAGAATATGAACTGTAAATGTGGCCTTGTTTTAGTAATTTGTAGAAGAATCACGAACGACAAAAGCAGCGTTACGAGTTGTAAACAGTAAGAGGGGGCAACCCCCTTTATTTTCTCTCAGTCTCTCGGATGTTCTCATAAACTCATAAACTTTCCAGCACCCACCGTTCCTTATAAGTTGCCCTGCTCCGCTCTGTTCCACAATATCGCACCACACCAAGCACAAAATAAGACTTCTATAACAAATTTTTAGTAGTCACGGTCCGCCGCGGAAATTTACGACGAGAGAAAATTCTGTATAAACTTTAAAGCTACGTCGACATCGATAATAATTCATTAATGCATATAATGCATTGTCAAGAAAATTGCAGAAAGTTTGCAAAATTTATTAAAAGATCCCCTATTATAAACGGCAAGATTTTTATTGATCTCTTATTTTTTCGTGGCGCCTTTTTTAAAGCTAACCCCCTCTCCAGGAGAGATTTTTCGTTTGATGTTTATTTAGAGTGCTCTCTAAATATGAATCAGCGATAAGTGAGACACTTTTTTAAATCAGCGCATTTACGTTGAGAATCAGCTGATTTTGAGGTTATAAAATACAAAATATATAAATGTTAATATATAAAATACTTTTATGGTTAAGTTAAACTTTTATGGTTGAGTTAAACTTTTATGGTCGAGTTAATCAGACATTTTTTCAGTGTACCGATCATGTGGATTCAATGGTTTTATTCGTTAATTTTATTTTCCACAATTTTTGTTCAAACGGAATATCAGTTTTAAACAGATAAGGAGTTTGCTTTTAAAGATTTCACTGAACTGGAATCATACAGTTTCTGGAAAGAAACTGCGAACTTGATCTGAGAAGAATCATACTATCCATTTTCTCGCAGCTTCTTTTATTTGAGTTTACCGAAATCACTAGTAAGAATAGAAAAGATTTTGCCATTTTCACTATACTTTTTCACATAGAAGTACTTCTCATTTCTCTTTAGTGAAAAGTAAAGAGAGACTTCTGACGACCCAAGCCAACTTTCCACAGGGCTCTCGTTTTCACATTCCACTGTCCGATCGAAGAGTGTGATAAGAAAGAAAGGGTGAAAGAGAGAGAGAGAGAGAAAGAGAGAAAGAGAGAGAAAGACAGAGAGAAAGACAGAGAGAGAGAGAGAGAGAGAGAGAGAGAGAAAGAGGAAGAGAGGGGGGAAAGTAGTAGTTACATTGCAAGTGCGAGGAGCGAGAACTTTTGGTATAAGTTAATTTTGGTCGATGCTTCTTCGGCAAACAAAAGTTTTTTGGCCAAAGTACTGAACTCAGAGAAGGGGACTCGATGCAAGAAAGCGTCGTTTCCAAAGTTAGCGACGCTCAGCGCCTATAAATAAGCTTTTCAGAACGGGTCAGAACTGATCTGCTAACAAGCAAATCAAACTTTTTTTAATTGGCTAAATTTTCAATTAATGTTTTCTATAAGTTGCAATTTGAAAAGCGCAGGTTCTTTCTGTGAAAATGGAAAATGTTTTTTTGTGATTTGAAAGTTTTCCCCAGGTACCATTTTATTTAGTAAGAATATATTATATTTACATTTTTATGTTTTATACAATGTTTCTTATATAATTCTCTCTCGACAGTTTCCAAATCGCTATTTTTTGTTGAATATGGAAAAATTTTGGATTTCTTACAGTTTTAGATAGTGGATTTTTTCTGAAAAGGAAGGGTTACTGTTGGTTTTTGTGCAAGCACATAATTTATTTTTCTGAGGTTTTCATTTTTACAAGCTCCATTTCTCGCGATTTCGTCCTTAAGCGCTGTAAAGTGGAGTCCCATAAACTCGCCAGTTTATCTCTTACGAGGACATGGATAGTGGCCCATCTCTCCTCTTCATAGCCCTAAGATCAATGTCACTAAACCTCTGTCAGCTCAAACAGATCCGGATTTCTAATGTAATCCATTCTGCTGGCATTGTAAGCTTGCTATCAATTTCACGAAATAAAAATATTTTCACTGACTCAGCTTCTTTATAATACATCTTTATTGAATAATACAGATAATACTCGAGTTCAATTGTTTCTCTATATTACACTGACATGTAATTTATGTTTTCTCTATTTTATTTGTGTATTGAATGTAATATACTTTTGAAATTGTAAAGTTGTAGTTTTTTATTTAAATATAGTATTGCTTCCTCATAGGGAAGCATTGTTTGTTTAGTTTTTTGTTTTAATTGTAAAACACTTTCTCTTGCTTACTTAAAATTACAAACATTATTAAAATTTGGAGTAAATTCTGTTTTAAAACTTTTGCAAGATACTCTTCAAATTATTATAACAAAGATTGTTTTTTATTCGAAAAAGAGGAGACTCTTGTTGCCTGACCAAATATAAGGTTATACTACTACTTTCTGAAGGTTCGCATTGACCGAAAGTGGACACTTTCATAATGAAAATATAAAGTTTAACAATACTCGACAGTCCTTTATTTTATTAATTAAAACTTTTTATATTTTTTTTTTATAAATTTTCGCTTCACTTTGTCAACAGTTACAAACTAATTACAACTTTTAAACATGAACATATTAAAACTTTAAAAATGTTTTATTGCCTCTACAATAACATTGTAGTTTACATCGTAGTATACATCGTAGTTTATAAATCATTTAACATTTCTAAAAAGAGATTGCTTTTCGTTTTTACTTAAAAATAACAATGGAAAAAGTAGTTAATAGCTAAGGAAAAGAATTGGTAATAAAAATGGTAAAAATCCATGTTACGATTCATGATAAAATTGCTAATAAGTGACATCTTGTAGATCATTATCTATGAATCTGAATTCATGTAAAAACGTATTTACTTAAAGTAAAAATGTCTACCAATTTCTATAGTTTGAGAATTTAAATTTAAAAATGAAAAGGACATTCTTAACTGAACGTTATTAAAAGCAGATATTTCGTAAAACTGTCTTTTAAAAGCGATTTGTGTCTCGGCGAGAAAAACGCAATTCTGCAATGTGTCTTTAACTCGCGTTAAAAGCATTGAAAGGTGTCAATTCAAGCAAAAGAAATGAACTAGCTGTTTTCGAGCAATACAAGTCAAGAAATGAAGAAGCAGTGAGTGAATTCGATAAAAGGGAAATGTTAAGGTGTATTTGTGTAAAAGAAACTGACGGAAAAGCTTAGAAATAAGGCGTGAGGGAGAAAAGGATATACAGTGGAGCATAAATGGAATAGAGAGGCAGAAACTGAAATTTTCCCCGCGGGTATAATCTCAGCGGTCTGGGGAATCAGAAAGGCTGGCAAAGGCAGCCAAGTCTAGGAATGAGGTGAGTGCCTTCGTTCCGATCTGGAAAAAGCGACCAAGAAAACGTTCAAAGTAAAGGGAAGCTTTCGTCGATTAATCTGCGTAGGTGTATGCCTCGCACAAGCACAAGTACACTTGTTTGAAGCACTCCTAAGGTATATTTTCTGGATACTCTTCAATCTTCTATACTGTCCTCCTTCTTGAAATCTTATACTGCTTGCCAATACAACCGTGTTAACATCCTTTTAATGGATCGTTCCATGACATGCACAAGAGGGAGCACAGCTTTCCGCTTTATTCCAAAATCAAAAGTCATTTTGATTAATCATCTTGGCAAAAAACTTGTTTAGTTTAAATCTCCTATTTGCCGAAATTAAGTAGTGCTTTTTATAAACGGTTTATAGAGTCAGAAGGATTTGAATCCAGGCAGTAGAAAGCGCAACCATAGTCAGACCAAAGCAGTAAGAAAGATTTAAATCCCGTCAGTAGAAGAAGCAAGTATAGTCAGACCAACGCTGTGAGACAAAATTAAGAAGTAGAGAAAGCAAACATAGTCAGACCACCGTTGTAATGCAAAATTAAAAAGTAGAGAAAGCAAAATAGTCAGACCACCGTTGTAATGCAAAATTAAAAAGTAGAGAAAGCAAAATAGTCAGACCAACGCAAGGTTTAAAAACAGTAAGTAGAAAAAGCTAGCATAGTCAGACAACCGCAACAAGAGAGGTTTAAAATAAAAAAGTAGATAAAGCAAAAAATGTCAGACCAAATGTAGCATTTGCTCGATTTTTCTACTGTCTTATTTTAAATCTCTTTTGCTTCGTTGGTCTGATTATATTGGATTTTTCTACTTTTTAATTTTGTCTCACTGCGCTGGTCTGACTATAATTCCTTTTTCTACTCTTATTATTTTTAATCTTACTATTTCAACTCTTACTATTTCAACTCTTATTATTTCAACTCTTATTATTTTTTCATTCGAGAATGCGTCTCAATTTATTCACTTTGAGTACTAAATTTGCTCAGATACTCTTTTGTCTAAAAGGGAATTTTCGAACTCAATTTGGTTCTTAAATGAAACATTTTTTTTTTACTTAAAAAATGAAATGAAAGATCTTTCATTTCAAAAATGTATTTTTGACCAAAGATATATGATATTATTTTTTAAGATCACATGGTTTAATTTTTATTAAAGTATTACTATATTTTAATTTTACGTTTTGAAGAGTTGTGATTTGTTGTATATTATTATTGTAATTAAGTGTGAAATTAAAATTATAAAAGTAGCGAGAGCGTGGTAACTTTAATATTCATCTGAGAAGTTATGGAGCTCTGAAATATTATACAGTTTACTTGAAAATTAATAAAATGAGGATGATGATCGTTTTTTAATCGAAAATATGAGCTCGGTTATACCACTTACTCTAGTCTTCATCTTATTTTACCATAAATGGCTAATATATTGTGACATAAATTTTCTCTGACGCTGGCATTATTTTCTTTTTAAATTGCCCAGCTAGCGGGAAGATGCGGTGGGTGTTTAACACGACATTATTACATCCATTTAATGACAGTGTTAGCAGGAGGTGTGAAAAACAAAAAGATAATCTCCCTCCTCGTAATCTATGGGGGAAAATCTTGTGACAAAGAAAATAAAAGGGTTATTTATTTTTCTGCTCTAATAAAACTATTGACACAAGAGATTGAAAATTATTATTTATTAGAACAAAAATTATTCACTAGAATAAAGAAACAAGTTCTAAATAAATAATACCAATGTTGTCTTCAACGTAATTTAATTTGTTATTATAAATTATAAATTTGTTATATAAATTATTAATTTGATTATTATAAATTTGTTATATAAATTATTAATTTGATTATTATAAATTTGTTAATATAAATTTTAAATTATTATGAAATTTTTCGCTATGATTCATATTTTATTATTCAATTTCATTTTTTCATTTTATAATGAATTCTTTTTCTATCAAACAAAATCTTTACTTCCAAGGAATATAATTTAATTTTTGTTACTCAAACATGAGTGAAATTTTTCTTAAAGACCTCTTTTTCTAGACAAAAGATACGCTTTAAAGAATAATTTTAATTTAAATATTTCAAATCGAAAGAAATATCGCGTTGCTTGAAAATCGAAAAATTGTATTTGTAATGCTCGAGAATTTCAATAAAAAGTTATGAAATCTGTGCTTTCGTACACTGGGAATATTGAAAAACCTTTATTGAATTCTATATGTTTGTAAAAAAAAACAGTAAAAAAGTACTCATTCTTATATTAGAATATTGGATTTCTTTTAAATTTTTTACAGCATACATTTTTTTTAAATATTAATAGTTTAACGTTATAAAGCGACAAATACGTATTTTTCTGTTAAAAATTTAAGCCATCCAGAAATCCATTTACAACTGCTTTTTAGACTTTTGAAAGGATTTTTAACGCTTCGGGTAACTTTTCGTTCCAATTAAATTTCTAAATCCCCTTGAATTACTTTAGAGATACATTGAGTCTGTCCTAAACGGGGTTTTACTACTTCGGGGAATCCTTAGTAGCTGAATCCAGTCATGTCTGACTATAACAGTTTCTTCCACTGTAGACTAGCTTACTACGAAAAAATTATGTGGAATTTAGTGAATTTAAAAAAAAAGAAAGTAAATTTCGAGTTCTGAAAATTCTTTTTTAAATTATTATAGAGATTGTTATCTTTTAATTAATTTAAAAGTTATTGAATAGTAAAACAATTAAAAGTGATATAGCTCTATTAGTTTATCGTGACTATTTTTACGCATCAATTCTTTAGATTGTGGATTTTTTAAACCGTAAAATCCATTTTGGGCTGTTAATATTGTACCGCCAAATGTGGTTTTGCTTAATTTATTATTTTGCATTATTTTTTATTATATGAATGGTGTTAATTATATTTATTAGCATGCAATTATTATCAATCTATTTAATTATTTCTTATGCTTTTAATTAATTATGAAATTAATGCCTTTTGTATTTGTGTATTTTTAGTATAATTTTTTTTTGTATTTTGTTTTTCATTTTGTCTGCAATTCATTGTTGTATTTGTTAGTTTAATTGAAAAAATACAAATCTCTTATTTAAATTTTTTACAGTAGGAAATGATGTTGGACACTTTTTACTGACTTTTGAAACAAACAAATAACAAAGAAAAAGTTGTATTTTCCCTGAAATGAAAAACTATGCGTGTATTTCGTTCTCATTGTGGTACTCGTTTTTCTCAAC
This sequence comes from Ganaspis sp. Gsp50, assembly GCA_011057455.1. Taxonomy (NCBI): domain Eukaryota; kingdom Metazoa; phylum Arthropoda; class Insecta; order Hymenoptera; family Figitidae; genus Ganaspis; species Ganaspis sp. Gsp50. The sequence continues at coordinate 19,147 of WNHD01000464.1, forward strand.
TTTTTTTTTGTTTTTTTATTATCTGATTTGTTGTTCTTTGTCCCAACATTCAAGCTCGGCTTTCTATTTTGCCATCAAAATCAGGTGTATTAAATTCCTAAAACTAATAACTAGTTTTTCAAAAAGTAAAATATGGAATCAGTAGAATCAAAAATTGAATAATTAGAAGTGAAAGCAATAAAATATAAGCATGCTAAATAATAAATTAATATAAATACGAATACATTTTTATGATTTTTATTATTTGGTTTCTTTTATGACTTTTATGATTTTTATTATTTTGCCAGATATTTTCGATAATATGTAGAAACTAACAATGAAATATTTACATTGTTCGTTTTGCACAGAATTGACTAAAACCTTTGAATACACAAGACTTCGTTAAACATAAAAGACATAAACCAGAAATGAGGGACTAGTAGATAAAAAAATGAAAATTAGAAATAAAAGTCACGTGAAACATAAAAGAGCCATGGGATATATTTGAAAGTAAACCGCCTATTCTGAGCTGGAGGTTAATTAAACTGAGAAGTATTTATGTAGAAATTCGGAGTAAATTAGAATTTTCTCGTAGGTAAATGCTGCGCTACAGGTTTTGTTGTTATCGCAAGACTTTAAAAAGTTTTAGATGGAGAAAATTCTTCACCAAACACTCCACTCTATCGCAAAATGACACTTAAAGAGATTCAAAGTAGTTTAATGTATAAAATTCTTGCACAAAACTTTCTCTATCCTCTCCTTTTTTTCAAGACATTACACTTTTCAAATTTTTATAGTTATAATTTTAGTAGAAAGTATCTTACTGTGTACAGTTTTACAACTTTTCTTAGATTCAGTAAAAACTTCTATTGTGTCCGCTAATTCAATATTACGAATGTTTTTAGGTTAGATTCAGTAGAAAAGCTATCTTCAGGCAGGCAATTACATTTTTTGTATATTCTTTTTTACTTTCACATTTGGATTCAGTAAAAATTATCGTATTTATAGTCAGAAAGAATTAAAGTCAAACAGTAAAAAAAGCAAACAGTCAGTCCAACGCAATAAGAGAAATTTTAAACCAGAGAGTAGAAAAAACAATTATAGTCAGACCGGCGGAGTAAGAATGGTTTAAAAACAAGGAGTAGAAAAAGCAAGCAATGTCAGACCAATGAAGTAAAAAAGATTTGAAATAAGAGAGTAGAAGAAGGAAACTAATACTTCATTTGGTCTGACATTTTTTGCTTTATCTACTGTTTTATTTTGAACCTCCCTTGCTGAGTTGGTCTGACTATACATAGCTTTTTCTACTGATGGGCTTAATATTAAATCTAATCTAATCTAATCTAAATCTGTCTTTCTGCGTCGGTCTGTATTTGCTTTTTCTACTCTCTGGATTAAAATCTCCCTCTATGCGTTTGGCTGACTATGTTTGCTTTTTCTACTTTTTATTTCTGTTTCACTGCGTTGGTCTGACTATAATAGCTTTTTCTACTTTTAAGTTTTGACTTACTGCGTTGGTCTGACCATGCTTGCATTTTCTACTGTCTGGTTTCAAATCTTCCTTACTGTATATATTTGTGCTAACAATGCGACTCATTAGAATGCAAAATTATTAATAGAACCGAATAGCTGAGCAAGAAATCAAATTATAAAATTAATAGGACCTCTTATTGGCAGTCCAAAACGATAATGCATTCGATGATGCGACTAATTATTGGAGATTGCAGAGCATATATAGGTTTGAGGACATTAGTAGTCCAGACAACCTAGTAGATATTCTCTTATAGAAGGCATTGTGAACATACATTTTATAGTTTTTCTTATCCTGGAAAACGATTGGGCCAATTTTGGTTCTGTGATGTCGTTTGGAGTTTTTTCCTTTTCTGTTGGTCTGTTCTAATAATGTCGGAAACGCGACTATCGTTGCTCTTGTTCTCAACAGATCGAGTGGAAAAGTAATTGCAAATCCCAGTCAACATTACTTTCCACTAAGTTCTTCAGCATGGTTCTTTTCTCGCTTCTACTTTGAGATCACGTATTGATTCTCACTTTGATTAACGATTAGATGAAACGGAAATTTTCTCTACCTTTCGCTCCTTTTAGACAAATAAAATGGTTCTTTTTTGTTGTTAATGCTACTCTTGTCGTTTTCTGAGCGTAAAAACAACAAAGGGGAAAAACATTTTCATCATTTTACAATTTTTCTGGGTAAATTTGCCAACTATCTGCATAAAATAACCAATTAATTCTATCATTTTTGCATGTAGCTGTAAAATTCTTTCATTTTGAAATAACTGGAAACTTGATCAATTTTAAATTTAATGAATATTTGCAGAGGTTTTTTTTACTTCGTTATATTAAAAAGAAGCTTTCAGAAAGAGGAAGATTTTTTCAACTAAATTTGATTCATATTTTGTGCAGTTCATATTTTAATTATTGGAGCATTTCGTTTCTGAATCTCTTTTTCATGTAAACTTTCTATCGTAACTTTCATTTTCAATGGATTCAAATATTTGGATGTTTACAAAATACGAAGTTTAATTAAATTGATGAAAATGTAAAAGTTAATACCAAATTTGTACACAAATTTGTATTTGTATACAAATAAGAATTAATGCTTTTAATGAAGGAACTTTATTGTTTGCAAACCAAAAGTTATATTTTTAATACTAAAAGCTTTTCAGTGATATGTTGAATATTTTATTTAAATATTAAATATTCTTTTTGATATTTATTTATTCAAATATTTTATTGTTTTTTTTTTGGTTTTTTTTTTATATTTTTATTGTTTTTTTCAAAAATAATTTTTGTGAATAATATTTTTATTAATAAAATATTATCTATAATCCATACAAGGATGCAAAGTTTCTGAAAAATTATTACATACACAAATAATTAATAATTAACAAGGTAATCATTTATCGAGAAAACAAAAAATGTCAATTCTTTCTGAAACTATTAAAGATAAATACAGATTATAAACTTTTGTTCTAAAAATGAAAAACTGGGAATTGTGATTGAATAGAGACTGGTGGTGAAGATTAATCATGCTGAATGTATCGGTGGTCACTTCGATAACCCAATTATGGATTGTTGACTATCGAAGTGTAAAGTGTGTATAGGTTTGATAAGCTCTGAGTCCTGAGTCGACCAAGTGTCAATTACGCGAAATGATGTTTCCATTTGAAATAGAAACGTATGCTATTTTTATAATTTTCTATTTTTTCGTGTAATCTCAAATTACTTTTTGCACCAATTTTATAATGGAGGAAATAAATAAGTGTATCTGTTTCTATGAAATAAACAGATAAACAACATATTTGACTGCTGTCTATAGAACAATTCGCAAAACAAATTGGTCGTACAATTCACTTTACTTTGAATGATTTAACAAACTATTGACATTTTTCGAGTTAAAAACGATTTTGGCTACATAGAAAGCTGTAGTTTATTAAATAATTTTTTAACTTTTTATTTGATTGGAAACAGCGAAGGATTTGTTGTTACAAAGTAAGTGGATGTTGATGTAAGGTATTATTTTGAATATTGAATATTACCAACTAATATATTAGATGAATATTGAACCAACTAATATATGTAAAAAACTAATATAAGTACACGGAAAAAATAAGTACTTGAAAATTTTCTTGACAGTACTCGACTTTTGGATGGGAAAAAAATCATCAAGAATTTCAAATAATTTATATGAAAAAATTGAGAAAAGTCAATGAATTATTCTAGTACCACGAGTCCAGTACATGGTACTGGAATAATCGTACATTATTTGACATTTTTGCAAATTTGTGTCCCATCCAAAACTCGAGTACTGTCAATGAAATTTTCACGTACTTATTTTCTCCGTGTAAAAAGTATAAGTAAAAAACTAATATAAGTAAAAAATATAACTAAAAAACTAATATAAGTAAAAAATATAACTAAAAAACTAATATAAGTAAAAAATATAAGTAAAAAACTAATATAAGTAAAAAATATAAGTAAAAAGCTAATATAAGTAAAAAACTAATACATGTAACAATATATGTAAGACATATATTTTTAAAATGTATTTTACTTGGATTTTGTTTATTAACACAATTTTTTATTTAATTTATTATATATGTGACGCGTCGCGACAAAAGGTACCCAAGAAGCAAACGAATTTAGGTTATGTTTAATGGTAGTTTTGACTAAATCTTCCTTCTTAATTATCTGCTGAAAGAAATAGTTTTTCTCGACAGAATACAAAAGAACTATTCAAGAAACACTGTTTCTGATTTCAGATAATTTACATACAAGGTAGTCTTAATCATAAGTATCAAAGAACATAACCTAAATTCGTCTCCTTAGGTACCTTTCTTCGCGACGCGTCACATATTATCCAGAAATTCTATTTCCCTGATTGCAGCAATAATAGAGAACGTAAAATTTTGTAGATTAATTGCAGGAGCATTTTTTACTGGAACGCTTATTGACGAGATTGATTAAAGAGTTCTATATTTGTTGAGAAGTAGAATAAAGGGAATATCGAAGATTTGATGTATACATAGAATTAGGAGTTCTCTCTTCTAGGAAAGTGCAGAGTCCTTCGTTAACTCGTAACTCTTGAGAGCGTGCCCGGATTGCGAAATAACGTTTCGGTCACTGGGTTCAGAGGTGATACACCAGCATAGCCAGAGCATGTGGCTCACAGTGTTTCCTTGAGACCCTGCAATTTTCGATTATGCATCGGCAGTGCGATAAATTGAGAAACTCTGGAAATTCACCTCACGAGGCACATTTTCATTCTGAATTACAAATCTCAAGTTTGAGCTTAACGATGAATTCCAGTAATCACTGCTCGTATTATACATTTCTTTAAACCTTTTTTATACCATTTTGTACCCAAGTGTTTTCGTAAATTGGTAAAAAAGTTTTAAAAATTATTTTTTGTATTTGTGTTTTATTTTTATTTATTTTTTTATTCCTTTTTTTTATTCCTTTTTTCCTTTTTTTTATTCCTTTTTTTAGTTTTTGGTGTTTTATTTTTATCTTTGTTTTTGTGTTTGTTTACTCCTCTTTTGAAATAATATTACAGTGAACAATGATTTTGATGATACACAATCGTAGACAATTCTGAAAAGGTACACTTTTTTGTTATATTATATAAAAATGTCTGATTCATAAACCCGGAGAGTTTTTTAAAATTTTGCCTTTTTGCGGTAATGGAAAAAAATCCAGTACAGATTATGTTTTAAGATAAAAAGGTAGATACATAAATTGTAGGATTTACATTTTTCGACTTTTCTACTCTTTCTTTAGTTTGGTGAAATAGTTTAGATATGGACTGGTGTAAATTATTGACAAAGTGGAAAAACTTTGGCAGATAATCCAAATGTGTGTTTTTAGGGATTTCTTTATCAGGCAGGACCTCCAACAGAATGGTTGGATAAAATGGTACGAAGGAAGATCACCTCTGCACTTTCGTCCACTCAATTTACTCCATTTCCCCAGGCCTTTGAAAAAGTCGGGTCTTGTTCGATTTTCTTTCTGTAGATTTTAAATTGATCTGACGAAGATTACGAGATAAGTCAGAACACGATGATAAAACTGATATCTTTATAAGCTGCATGTTAGCAAGTGGCGAAAGTGAACTCGAATATAACCACTGAGAAGCGAAAAGTAGCTATATAAGCTCTTTTACCTTAACTGGGGGACAAAATCCGATGGGAGGATCAGATAACCCTGTAGCAATGAAACTTTCAAACTGGCTCGTCTTGGTCGACAAGAAAAATATTACGTGAAACAAAGTTTGAGAAAGGCAACGATTATTGCTTGATATCGATGGAATTTTGCTGGGATCAAAGTTCTTCGTCCTATCATCGCACCATTTTCTTTCCACACTCCTACAATACTTGTATGTACGAATGATTCTGAAATTCATTTGTAAAGGATAAAAAAATGTCTGTCTTTATACGGTATCTTCTACTGAATTTTAGCTTCGAAGAGTTGTAAATATATATATTATGTAATCATCTGTAATCATTTAATTGGTCGACACAATTGGAATTTTTTTAATTACTTTCTAAATCTGAATTAGTAGTTTTTTTTAGTTTTAAAGAGTGCGGATTAGTTTACCCATTGAAATATAGTAAGAAATTTGACTTTTAAATAGTATAGAGAACTACTAATTTATAGTACAGAAACTTACTACTCTCTAAATCTGAATTAGCCACTTTTGGGCGTTTCGACTAATTAAAAAGGACCGAATCGTTTATTAAATGAATTTGTGACCGTTTTAACTAATTTTTAGTCAATAGTGACTAATTTTTAGTCAATAATGATTAATTTTTAGTCAATAGTGACTAATTCTCAGTAGAAAACAACAAATTCATTTTGTAAAGTTTACTGAGAACTTATTAGTCTCTATTGACTAAAAATTATTCAAAACGGTTACTAATTAATTTAATAAACGATTCGGTGCTGTTCAATTAGTCAAAAGTGACTAATTTAGATTTAGAGAGTAATTTGAAATACTAAATTATTTCATTGACTGTTCCAAATTAGTATTTTTCTTAACTACTAATTTATAGTAGAAAATTACTGATTTGAAATAGTAAATTATTTTACTTATTATTCCAAATTATAAGTAGAAAATTTAATTTAATTTCTACTATATATAAATTAGTAGTTTTTTTTACTAATTAACAGTCAAATTTTTTACTATTTCAATAGGTAAACAAATCCGCACTCTTTCAGATTTAGAGAGTGCATATCACCGAAATTTTCTACTGAATATTAATTGCATAAGTTTTGAAAACTATTCATTAAGGAACAATAGATAGCTGCTTAAAGACTAAAAAAATGTTAAATTTTATAGAAGTTTAGCTGAAATTTTACTCTTTAAAATTCTTTTCCCAAATATTAAGCTTGTATTTCGTCAAATCTTTCGCGAGAAAGAACTTAATCTTTAATCAAAAATATAATACTTAATTTTAAAGAAATAAAGACATTTTTAACTTTTTGAAAAAATAATTCCACAGAAAAAAAAGTTGTTAAAAATACTAATGAAATCGTGGTTTTAGTAACTGAGTAAATTTAATTTAAACATTTTGTTAAATTTTTTATAGCAGATTCAAATAGAGCATAAAATTGTACATCAAAATGTATGTTGATTGATTTTTCGTGTATTTTTCTGGCAGCATATTAAAAAAGCAAAAATTTGTTCAACATTGCGATGTGATGGGTTAATATTAATTAATTTTACAGTCTTGTTGTTTACTTTTTTTATTTAAAGCATGTAAAAGTATAAATTTTAAAGCACTTTGGAAATTTTACAAGTTAAAATACTTTTTTATGAGGTAGAACAATGAAAAAAGGATTTAATAAACTATAGATAGAAATTTAGAGAGATATTGACATTTGAATTCACGCTTGTCTGGATAAATTCATTGTTTTGTTTAATTGACGTCAATTCAGAGACACCTTTAAGTTGATATGTGTTCACAATTCTTTCAATTCTTCTTTTTTTTAAAATTAAAATTATCTGTTATATTGCAATAAATTATTGAAGAGCGATAAATTAAAGTGTATATTCCTTAGAATATATTCTAAATATTTTTATTATCATATTTACAATAAATAATATTTGCAATAAATAATATTTACAATAAATAATATTTGCAATAAATAATATTTACAATAAATAATATTTGCAATAAATATTTACAATGAATAATATTTGCAATAAATATTTACAATAAATAAGCACTTATTTTCAAGTACAAATATTAGAAAGCATTCGAGCACAGTGGCTTAATCTATTTTTTTATGTAATGTTAATTTTGATTATTGTAGGGAATGTATTTATTGTGAGATTTAAATTATTAAAATAAAAAAATATTGTTTCAAAAATTGAAAATAACAATTTAAAAAAATAATTTTCTTTCATTTTTTGACAATATTGTTGTTTTTAATTTTTTTTTACTAAACCATTTTTAGAAAGCAAACATTTTACTCCTTTATGTTTTGTCTTTCAGTATGAAAGATAGAAATTTTTGAAAGAACATTTTATTTAAAAAGTAAAGTATAATTGATCCTCGTTGCGTTGTGTTACGCCTTACACTTGGCAACGACGCGACTTACTAAAATATTTGCCTTTCGAAAATTTGCCCTTAGTTCGCTGAGACTCGTGTGAAGTATACTCTCACCATTAACAATAGAACATCTAGTGTTGGTTTTATGTAAACACCTTTCCCTCTGAAAAGCCCTGTACACCAAAAAGCCTGAATGAAGGAAGCTCATGAAAACCTATTCTTTATTGCGGTAGTTAAACAAGCAGCAGTGAATATTTGATTGACAATTCCCCTGCTTTCACAAAAAACACTCTTTAACTAGAATGCGTCCAAGGACTATACTCTAAAGTTAAAAACAACTGTGGACAAATGAGTCCTCACTTCTTATTTTCTCTCATTAAGTTTCTATTTTGACATTTACATTTTTAAATTATCCCGCTCATTCTTCTTTTAGAGCCAATTTTACTTTTGCGTTCTAAAAAACTCATCAGGGAAAAATCATTATTTTCTCGCTTCTCACACGTTGTTAGTTTTTATTTTCCACTATAATTGGCGTTTAAATTTGTTCTTTGTTCCAATTAGTGAATTTTCATTTTCTCTTCCTCCAGTGATCTGGAAAAAATTGAATGTTTTCGTTTGTTGTAAGATGTGTTGAAATTTCCTTTAGTACACGTGAGATATAAAATGAGAAAATTGGATTACCTAGAAATGTTGGGCAACTTTCTGTTTCAACGGATCCTTTTCTCTAATCTTCTTTTATACAAAGAAACGTACTTTATAGATAGGCGAACTTCTCAAGTACTTGTTGGATGGAAACTTAATGCCTAAAGCAGGTACTATTGGTTTGGCACACACTTTTAGAGTATTGCTTTGAACTGCAAACAGCAATTTCTCGTGACATACGGTCTCGTTTTTCCAGCCAAATGCATTAAACTTCGAAAACAGCTATCTAATTCCTTTTGAGGCTTAAGATTTGATATAGTTGTTTTATTTGTATTGCGACATGCAACTTGTTTATTTTATAGACCAGAACAAGTCAATACGATCATGGAGAATAGTGACTTTTTTACTAAAGAAACTTGCTTTTTATTATGCGTCTAATACGAATAAACTTTTTTGTACACATTAAAAAATCAAGCATTTTTAAAATTCCTGAAGATTATAATTATATTATAGGCCTAAAGATACGAAAATAATACAAATGTATTTAAAAATCGGGTCACTGAATCCAAAATTGAGGTCAAAATTCAAAGGTTACTTCACGTTTTCTTTCTAGCCTCAAAACACAAAAAATTTAAGTTTAAATTGTTCTAGAATTTGTAAAAACTATATAAGAAATGCAAAACTTCCACTAATGCAATCATTCAAGTATTACTTTTAATTTTTTAAGTATTGCTTTTAATTAAGCCAAGAAAACTTAAAAAATATTCAGTGGTTCCCGAGATATGAATCAAAACGTGCGCACATATAAATCGGCCAAACTAAAATTTTATCATGTGGGTTTGGCCGATTTATATGTGCGCACGTTTTGATTCATATCTCGAGAACCACTGAATATTTTTTAAGTTTTCTTGACTTAAATTAAAGATAATACTTGAATGATTGCATTAGTGGAAGTTTTGCATTTCTTATGTAGTTTTTACAAATTCTACAACAATTTAAACTTAAATTTCTTGTTTTTCGCGATTAAAAAGAAAACGCAAACTAACTAGTCGAATTTGGATTCACCGAGCCAAAATACGTAAAAAATGACTATACTTAGGTTTTTGACATTAAATGTCATTTGTCAAATGCTTAAATTGGGAGAGATATGGTTTTGAAAATTTGGGAATCATCTTAGGAAACCTTCAAGTGTGTCATGAATGTCAGACTCATTATTATTTTTAAAAAGAAACTTCAGGAAAAATAATTAAAGTAATATGGATGTAAATTCCTAAATTATCATCCGAGTTATTAAAAGTATGAATAATACAGGGTAAAAAATTTTTAATGAATGTAGTGAGCTTAAATTAATGTACATTGAATACACTCCTATATACTCTGTGGATAATTATAATTTCAATTTTTGTAAAGAGAATAATTTAAAAGAGTATTACTACTGAGCAGACTCATTATCTTTCATTTGTACGTAACTGTTCATTCCGGATAAATTTTTCGAAACAGTTAAAATCTGAAAGCACTTTTGCAAAATAGTACATTTTGAAACTTCATTAACGATTAATTCGTAAAAGCCACGGAGAGGTGACCGCAATTTATGCAGCATACATGTTTATATTACCATTATAATGGACCTCGGCCATTTGATAATTACATTGACCACAGTCCAACCGTATTAATAATCTTTAATGATAACAGACTATAACAAACCGACTCCTAATTTTCTAAATTGAATCAAATAATCACCCGTTGCTTTTTACTTTGACATTAAAACACCAACAAAAGTGATTTTATTCGGAAATGCTTTTACTGGCTCGTAAATTAATAATAAACGTCATCATTTCGGAAACCGAATTGCAGTTCGAATTAAATACGAGAAAAGAGGAAATCAATCGTATATTCATGTTTATGGATTTGGGCGCAAAATGAGGAAAAGAATGAAAAATAGGCAGGACAAGAAAGGGTGGATATATAAAAGAAATAAATTCGGCCAGCGTCCGACTGAAAGAAACACCGTGAGGGAAATCAATGGCTGAAAGAGTCTTGTGCATCGCATTTTATTTTCACGTGTTGAAAATGTCGGAGTTCCTGAGACAGACCGAGCGGAAAATTACAAATAGTTTGCAGAACCCATACTGTTTCCGCTCACGAACCAGGACTGTGATAAAATAAAGAAATACGTCGCGAAACGTGCATCTTGGTCGAAATACACGGATATAATAAATAATATAATGCGGTTCTATTTCAGCAGACAAAAAAAAGGATATATCGTCATTCTTGGTCTAAAATTATCTGGTTTTCTTGTTGCACGGAATTCACAGTATTGGAAAATGCATAAGGGATTTTCAAAAATAACTCAAGATTGATTGAGTTACTTGTAAAAGTACCTACTTTATAGGTGGAAAGAATCAGGTCATATTTTATTTTAATTCAATGACTCGCTACATTGTTCAGTCCAGCTTCCGCTTTTTGACGAAGTGCTTTATTAGAATTTTAATTATATTACAATAATTATATCTTTTCGCACTGATCGAAGCAAATTGGTCAAAAAATGAATATTCTAAGTTGGAACGAGGAAAAAGTGAGTAATTGAAATTAGAGTGAAATTATATTAGATCGATTTTTTAAAATTTGCATTCATGTAAGTTTTATTTCTATATACATATGCAAGCTTTTTAGTAAATTTTTCTTTTTAGTATTTTTTTCTTTGATAAACCATACAGTCGATGATTTACAAATTATTGAATGGCACTAGTTTATTGCAAAAAGGAAATTGAAGGAAGGATTGTAAAAAGGAAATTACAAGTAAAAGATATTTTTTGCTCTCCGTAGTTATTGAAAATTAAAAAACTTTGTTGGTCAGTAGGAGCAAATTTATGCAGGTTTTTCTTTAATTTATTAATATATTAAAAAATGAATAAAAATAATGACACGTAAGTTGAAACGCTAGTTTATTAGCTTTTTGATGTAAGTAGAAAAAAGTAGATTAATAAAAAGATCTTCGGTATCGTTGAAAACGTCAGCATCGATAATTGTTTCTTGTTAAATGTATTTTTTGAAATTTGTGCTTTTGACCAAAAAACTTTTTAGGGGTCATCTACATATTACGTCATGAGAAAATTGTCAATTTTTGACCTCCACCTACGTCACACTTTTTACATAGTAAAATTTTCAAATTAATGCACTCCCTCTTTTCCCCCTGGAGCGTGACGTAATATGTGGATGACCCTTAAAACTTTTTTTTTAAAAAAACGTTCAATTATTTTTAAAACTTTTTTTTTAAAGAACGTTAAGTTATTTTCAAAACGTTTTTTTAAAATAACGTTTAATAACTTTTAAAACGTTTTTTTAAAAGAACGTTTAATAATTTTCAAAACGTTTTTTTAAAATAACGTTTAATAATTTTTTAAACGTTTTTTTAAAAGAATGTTTAATCATTTTTAAAACGTTTGTTTAATTTAATCAATGAATCAAAAAAGTATAATTGTACTGAAGAAATGATAGTGAATGCTGCAAACATGTTTGTAAAATTAATTGAAGAAACTGGTGAAACTATTTGCAAAAATATTAGTATTTTAAGAAAAATGTATCTTATGCATAAAAAAATAAACGGTGCTAATGATTAATTTAGTAAATAATTAGATAGGATTTGCTATAGTATGTTTTAATTAAATTTACTAAGTAGAGTTTACTCTTCTTGGCTTAAATTTACGAAGTAGTTAACTTGACTATTTTTGGGTTGAATTAACAATATTGATTTTACCAGGTGATTACTTTAATTTTTTCAGAGTATTAAAACCATATTGAAGTACAAGTATTAAAACATTGTTATACAATACATTAAAGTACAAGTTGATTGAAGCTCTTGAAGTACAACTTCTAAGTACGAAATAATTTAGCAGAAAGTTTCTTCACTGAGGAAGCGAGAAAGACTATTAGTATTATAATTTACAACTAATTATAAATTTAATACTAGTTTACTGGTAGGACTCTGGCAACTTTATCGGTCATAGAATATCTAAGCAGCTTTGAAGCACCTTAAGTCAAGTGGCATATCTTGCTCACATAACGATCTATCACAAGAAGATTAGAGCCTACCTAATTGCCCCTTCTTCCGTTTAATAGCGTGTAAAATGCATTTGATCTTGTGAGTTGGTAGCTTTTGATCTGGTAATACGTCACCAAGGCTAGTTTGCTTGTGGATGAAAAGGGAGAGAGTTGGGTGGATGCAAATCAGAGTGAACTTATGCCTCATATGTGTATGTACCTGAGCTTCAGGGCGTCCGTCACAGATTGGTTTAACGTTGTGGCGAGGTTTGTCCCTCTTGGGATTAAAGCAAAGCTCTGCGAAATTGCAGTGAAAGCCATGGAATTTCAATAGCACATTGCTTGCCCTCTTAGAGCTACCAATATTATAGTTTTAATTCAATACAAATTCATTTTTATTCCCTTAAGAATTTTGTGCGAAAGCTTTCCGGAAACAAGTTTTCAGGCTTTTCTGAAATGCTTTGCACTTTTCTGAAATGTTTTACACTTTTCTGAAATGTTTTGCTTTTTTCGGAAATGTTTTGCTTTTTTCTGAAATGTTTTGCACTTTTCTGAAAATCGTATTGCTTTATTGACACTAAAGTTTATGAGGAAGAGATCTTGGACAATAAAATAATGAGACACAATAAGAAATGGCGAATCTTAATGAATCATAAAGGAGGAATTATTAACACCAACAATTTCCATTTATAATGAACCTGAATATTTAGTTCCCCCTACCACTCTCTTTTAGGTACTTAAGTAAATTAAAAAAGTTTATTTGAACGCTGGGCACTGTTTCATGATAATATGTGAAATAAAAAAAATTCTTCAACGATCGCTTCAGCTACCCTAGATTTATAATCTGTCACCTTAATTGGTTTCTAACGACCATCTGATTAATGGTTGAAATTATATTCATCGTGAGTCAAAAACTTCTATTCATGCAAAGCTTCCGTAACGTCAATTATAGATTTACTTGATAAGTAACTGGTCTTTTTTCTTACAATTGGACATTTTTGTTTTTTAAATAAAAATAGTAATCCTTTACTATACAAACAAAATATTTGGTAACATTGACAAACAATTTACGAAAAATTGAACTTTTAAAGGTGCCTTAAAAGTATGCGATTACTTGTTCGAATCAGTCAGTGCAGAAATCGCACAAGTCCGTAAATATTAATTATGCAGGATTCAATAAAAGCTTTTTTTCTTCTAATTGTGTTTATGAACGAAACGAAAGGCCTTTTAAAAAGGTGTTTAGTAACTTATGTAAAATTTTACCAGCTTCATCTGAAGATAGTTTTTCAATAAGAAAGTGCGATTTTCGAAAAAAGTGGACTTGTTGCATTGATTTAAAGTATCTTATATTAAGATTTTTTCGTCCGAATCATCTTAAAATAAGAAACTTTTAATATACTTTAATATTTAATAAACTTTTAATATACTTTATATTATATAAATAATATATTTTAATAAGATAATTACTTTTGCGGTGGAATGAATTGGGTTTTTAAAGAAATATTAAAAATGGTTTTAAAAGTTATTCTCTGTTATTTTTTCGATTTATTTTTAAATATACATTTATATAAAATGTCTATAAACGTGATGCACTCTGCGCTGTTTATTTTTCATTTTACTTACTGTATTTGTAAATAAATTGTGTATTGGATTGAGGGAAGCAATTCTATTTCTGTGGAAACTCTCTTTTAAAGTAAAGTAACTGAGTAAGGGTTGCAATTTTTCGTCTCTTTTCCTTGGAGAAGAATCGATTCCCCATTCAATTGTGCTATGAATTTTTAAGTTACCTCTGCACGTTCATCTTAGTTCTCTAGCATTAGCTTTTACAGATGCTCAGATGTTCTCGTATTCTTGCGTTTTCTTTGTACATCTTAAAAATCTCATTTCCGCAGCTTATGTTAGATAACTCTTTTTTGGCAAAGATCCATATCTTCTGCAACAGAAGACTGAAAGTCAATCTTGTATCTAAAGAAAATATATAAACTCTTTCTCAGTTTATATTTTCCCTTGGTATATTACATTTTTACTACGTTTCTCAAAAGAAAAAAAAATGATAAGAATTTCTCATTGAATCCGCACAATTTGAAAAATAAAATTGTTTATTTATTCACAATTTTCTCTGTAGTCTCAGAAAGGAAAGAATGTTCATAATATCGAAAAGGTTCTAGTTTTTTAGATCTTCGTTAATTTAATTTTTTTTGTACTATTTATTTATTAGTATTATTTATTTATTACTATCATTTATTTATTACTATCATTTATTTATTAGTATTATTTATTTATTAGTATTATTTACTTATTAGCATTATTAAAATATTTTATATCAGAAATCTTTCATCTTTATTTGACTTATTAGGTTATTTTAATTTCCTTTCTATAGAAGGGATGTAAATTTTAATTTAAAATTGCTTTCAATTTGAAAATATTGTTAGAGATTCACGGAAACAGTAACTAACAGAGTTTAATGGATATATAGGAACACAATATTCAATGGGAAGATTACACGAAGAGATTATCTTTTGAAATCCATCAAACCAAGTTTAGTAAAATTATGAATCTGTGTGAATTACATATATGTTATTGAAAATTAAATATTTAGTAAATGGAAGCAGTAAAATATACTGGACAAAAATTATATAATCATTCCAAGAATAAATAATTTATGTTATAATGTTTATATAATTGTTTAGCAATTCTAAGTAAAGCAGATAAAATTTGTAATGTAAAATGTAACAGTAACATCAAGTAGATTAATAATTAACGAATTAACTTTTACAAAATTTATCAGTTATTAAAATTTTTCTGAATTTAAATTAAAATCTAAATAAACTTTTTGGATAAAATCATAAAAAGTAGATTTTGAAAAATAATTTAGTTGAAATTTTTATGATAAAGTTGACAAGTCAAAAATAATCTTTACGCAATCTGTACTTGTCTTGGAAATTTTTTACAACTTTTAAGATTGCTGTAGGAAAGTTGAGAAAGTACAGGAAAAGTCATTCAAGAATGAAAGTGCAGGTGATATATAGTTGAGTTTGTTTTATGAAGTAGATCATTCTTATAGGAACAGGTAAAAATGGAAACTTCTAAAATTTTTAACTTCGTCAAATGTACGACAGAAACTTTCTTAATCATGACATGAAACTTTGAAATCAAATTCTAGTGGTTAGTTTCTTATCAACTAGTATTCCAAGACATGTACAAAGTACCTAAATAAGTTTCTAACTTTCACAGTTAAAAGGGTTCTACTTTCAAGCCTTCAGTGCTTGACCTTTAAGTTGGAAAGTAGTTCACATCTAAGTTTCCAATATTTAAACTTGATTTAAAGCAATTCCAAAACTCGGCTTGGAATATATTCAAAATGATGAAGTAAATTTCTTGTTTAAATTTTGTAATAAAAAAGTACAATATTGTACAACATTTTTTATGCAATATTCGCCACTTTAACTTGACATAATTTTGTCAAATTGGAATTTGTTTTTTATTTCGTAAACCTTTCTGAGATCGTTTACAATTTTTGTCTAATGGACACAATTTTGTTTTAAAGGGTACAGATATGTTGAACATTTTTTAAATAATTTTTTTAAACCGTCTTTTGAGTTAATGATAATTAACATTAACGTATAACATAGCATTGGTAATATTATTAAAGACGAAATCTCTATAAAAAGAAAAAACAGTTTTTAAACAGTTTTAAACAGAGTTTAAACAGTTTTTAAACAGTTTTTTCTTTTTACAGAAATTTCGACAATTAAACGGTTTTAAATTCCGTGTCAATTGGGTTTTGGAAAAAATGCAAACGTAGTAATATAATTTTACGGAAAGTTTAATGTTCAAGCCTATAAGAGTGGCTCGTTAACGTGATTATTATCGCGTTAAGCCCTTGATGTCCACGAAGCATTCACTGAGTCGAAGAAGTTTCCGGATACAGCCGGTGACATAAAGTTGGCACTCAGTTAGAATCTACATGGATGTAGCTTCCCTGCACGATGCTCAAGTTAGTTTCCTTCCTCTGGTTCATCGTAGTTGATGGAACGCCCTTAACCAAGATAGTTGGACCACACCGGACTAAAACCAGTTTTCTCGCGTGCACGTGGATCCTGACAAATCTCAGACTTCCTTCCTATTATATGCGCTTGGTGCATGAATGCAAAATGTTTCCACAGCCAGACCCTCACAACCAACTGAGTGAAGGTGCGGATCAACTTACGTAAATTTCATCCCGGGAACTGAAAACACGATCTACTTGCCAACTATCGTTCGTGAATCGAGTTTGCGGGACACGTGACCAACCGGGAGCTACATATTGAAGTTGCTAACAACTCCAATAAAACATGTCTTTTACCCTTTTTCCCATCCTATCAACCTTTTCGTTCATCCACCCTGTACAATGGAAAATCTTACTTTCAAATCGTATGGATTTTTTTAAAGCTGCAAACAATGGGGTAAACAAGAAGTTTAAATTTGAACGTAAAGAAGTAAATCTTATTTCAAGACAGGAAATAAGTTTTAATTTAAGTGGTAACATTTTTAAGGCAGACATTGTTGATTTTCTGATTATACTTATTTTCGTTTGTATTGTGAAAAGAATTCTGGTCGGCGGCATTTATTTTCAAGATTAATTTCAGTTGTACATTAAAATAAAATTTCCTTTTCATTGTGAATCAAAAATTAAAGTTTTTTTTAAAAAAAAAAACTTCAAAATATTGAAAGATAACTTAATGCTATTATATAAACTATTTTCAAATACATTTTTATATACTCCATAATATTTTAAAATACTTCAAGATATTTAAAAACACTTAAAAACATTTAAATATACTAGAAATTTCTTTAAAACATTTGAAATTACTTAAAACTACTTTAAAATACTTCAAATTACTTCAAAATATTTTTAAAAATATTTAAAATTACTTTAGAAACTTTCCAATTACTTTACAATACTTTAAGATATTTTAGAATACTTAACAATATTCTAGAATATTTTAAAATACTTCAAGATATTTAAAAACACTTAAAAATATTTAAATATGCTCGAAATTTCTTTAAAATATCTGAAATTACTTAAATTAAATAACTAGCTACTTTAAAATACTTCAAATTACTTCAAAATATTTTTAAAAATACTTAAAATTAATTTAAAATCTTCCCAAATACTTCCCAATATTTCCAAATATTTTAGAATACTTCCCAATACTCTAGAACATTTTAAAATACTTAAAAATATTTAAATAAACTCTAAATTTCTTTAAAATATCTGAAATTACTTAAATTAAATTACTAGCTACTTTAAAATACTTCAAATTACTTCAAAATATTTTTAAAAATACTTAAAATTGCTTTAAAATCTTTCCGAATACTTCCCAATACTCCAAAATATTTTATAATACTTCGAAATATTTAAAAACACTAAAAATACTTAAAAATATTTAAATAAACTCGAAATTACTTTAAAATACTTCAAAATATTTCAACGTATTTAAGAATATTAGCATTTTAAGCATTAAATAAAGAATACAGGTTTTAAATTATTAGTCTTTTTAAAAAGTATATTTTAAGAGTATTATAATACTTTATGCTATTTAAAAATACTCCCAAATATTTTAAAAGATTTCAAAATATTTGCAATTACTTAAAACTACTCTAAACTATTTCCAAATACTTCCCAATCCTTCAAAATATTTAAGATTAATTTAAAATACTTAAAAAGACCTAAAATATTTCAATGTATTTAAAAATATTAAGCATTTTAAGTTTTAAATAAAGTAAACAAGATTTTAAAATATTTTAAAAGTATTTAAAATACTTGAGAATACTTTAAAATGCTTCAAAATATTTGAAAGTACTTCAAAATATTTAAAAATACTTCAAAATAATTAAAAATACTTCAAGATATTTAAAAATACTTCAAAATATTTTTAAAAAACTTCAAAATATTTCAAATGGTTTTAAAATTAAAAAAACTGATTTTGAGTATTTTAAATTTTATAGAAATGTTTTTTAAATAACTTTTATTATTTCAAAAGTAATTTGAACTCTTACAAAATATTGAAAAATTAATTTTGTAATTGAAAAAGATATTAAAAATATCATGGAAATGTGTCTATCTTTCTCATGGAAATAATGTAAAACTCATGGAATTTCGTAAAGGACATTTTTTAGAAACCCTGTATAAATTAAACAGATAATTTACGTCCATTTCACACAAGATAGATAATATTGTACATGTCATTTGAATCATAATTGCATAAGGTTTCAAAAAGATTTTACACTCTCTTAAAATGAATCAGCGAAACTTCGCTGATTGCCAGCGATAAGTGTGCAGCTGATTCAATTTGCAGATATACACTGAAAATCAGCGAAATTTTGCTGAGTAATCAGCGAAATTTCACTGATTCAAACAGCGAAATTTCGCTGATTCTCAGTGTATATCTGTTGATTGAATCAGCTGCACACTTATCGCTGGTAATCAGCGAAGTTTCGCTGATTCGTTTTAAGAGAGAGACTTTTGGAAATATTTTTAGCTTTAAAAATAAATGATTAAAAAAACACGTTTCTAATGAATACTTTTATTAAAATCTTTTACCGATTATGAAAATTTACAACTTTATTAACAAGCTCGTTTCACTAATGGAAGCAAGAACTGCTTTCTCTGCAGTGCAGTATACTAATTTGCACTAAAACTAAAACTTCTTTCTCGTTTATGCTAAAGTCTGACTGAACTCTTTAAACTAGAATAAAGCTACTCTCAAAGTCCGAAGTAGTACGATTTTCACTAAACGGTTTAAGAACTCGACGAAGCATATCAAGTTTTTTCTTTAAAACTTTGCCCATAGCCAATAAACTCCGATTAGCCAATTCTCCGATAAGTACTACATTCCGCAAATTTCTTACATCTTCGATGTTCCTTAATCCCTAAAGAACATAGCTTCGCTTTTGCACTCTTAATCTAATTTATTACAATACAAGTTATAGATAAATATGTATTATGTAATTCTTTTTAGACCTTTAATTTATGGACTGAGAAAAATTCCAAGTCAAGTTTACTTAATACGGTTAAGTATGTTCTATTCACTCTTATAATAGTAATCCCGAGTCGAAATTTAAACCCTACTTTCAGCCTGAATCTTATGGGTATAATCGAGGATGCAAAATAGGATTGAAATAGAATCTTTTAGATTCCAAAATGTCGCGCAAATTTTTCACTACAAGATTGAAAAGAGGATTTACTGGGTTTTAAAGGAATCGAAGTAGAATTTAATCAGCTTCTGGTAGAAGTTACGTGGGGCTTAGGATATTTATCTTTATTTATTTATTTTAATATGAACTTAGGATATTTACCTTTCAAGTAAAATGTACATAGAAAAAAGAAAGTCTTAAACCGTTTTCACAAAAATTTTGTGGCTTAAAACAAGACAAGTCAATTTTTGGTCTTAAAATCAGTCCAAATTGACACTTATGTAACCGGTTCCAATTAAAAATGGGCTGAATGATGAAAATGGGCTGATTACTTCTTTCTTTCAGTGTACCTTTAGAGTTTTAGATATTACGTTTTGAAAAACCTATTCTCTGGTTTTAAAAACTATTTAGGATCAAAACATAGATTTTACTTTGGCGAGAATTCTTCCAAGTTTTTAAAGCTAGAAAGTGGTTTTGAAATGTAAGTTATACACGTCAGGTTTCGTGTTCATATTTTTTAAAGTAATGGTGGCAAAGAAGGTGCACACCTTTTTATGCCCTCAAAAAATGTCGTGAAATTCAAGTGGTACTCTGCAAAGCGAATGTCAGGAGGCGTTGCATTGTACAAGTGTTGGCGATAGCTTCAAGTGTCTCATTCTGCTTGGTTGCGGATACGAAAAAATCCTTGAATGTTCCAGTTAACCACTCGAGCGACTTCTCTGCGCTTAAAAACCTTCCTTCGAGTCATAAAAATTCACAGCTCGCCGGTCCTACTCGATTGACCTTAAAATGCCATTTCAGCAAATACTGCTACTGAGTTATGATGCATCACACCGATTCAGTGGTTTCGATTCTCAAGAGACAAAACTCGTACGTCGTACCTTACAATGCATTCAGTCGATTTAATTATTCTAATATGGGAATATTGAATCTATTTGTTCCAATTGTGATATTTAGGTATTTAAGCTATTAATTATTTTAATAAATCTTTTCTTTAAGTAAATTAACTTTTTATATATATATAAGTGAAAAATAATGCATGCTTTTTGAAATGATTCAAATTTATTTAAATCTAGCCACTTTTTTCTGTTATAATCATTTATTTTTACTTACTGTTCGATGTTGATGAATACTCATACTCATTGTATATGCTTTTATGCACAGTTTTCTCGAAAGTATCGACTTGATAGCAAAAAGTATCAAATTGATGAAAGATCTTCATCAGTTTGATATTTTTGATATCAATTTGATACTTCTAAGTAAACTGTGTGTATAAGAGATTTTATAAATGTCTTAGTAGAACATGATTTTGAAATAAATTGTTAAGAGCCAGACTAGACAGGAAGACAGCCTTAATCAAAGTGTGTCAAAGTACCTTGCAGTAATTTGTTGGTTCAGTATTCTCGAAAATGCTGCTACTCTTCGCTGAACAAGTGCTACTTCGCACGTAGATTAGCGAGTAAGTTTACCTTACTCGATTTTGCATCAGAGCCTGTATCAGTACTGGTAGCTGTAACTGTTTTGCCTTACTTGCAAGGCGATTCACTCCGAGCTGTGCACTGGTCTTTAAGTGGAATTTATCGGTTTCTGTAGAAAAGAAGTGCTAGATTTCTGGTAAAGCAGTTTGACTCTCAAAGCAACTCTGCTTTCTGCATTCTCAGGTTGAAATCGGTTGCAACTTTTGCATTATTGAGACCAGACGAAAAAGCAGATTTACTCTGCTTTATCTCCAATAAATAAAGCAGTAGAGCTACAACGTGGTTTCACAAAATTTAATGTGGCATTTATTTTGCAAGGATTCTTTGCATTTTCTATAAGCTTCTTCCTTTAAAGTTGCATTTTCCAATTCAGATTTCATAAAATGGAGTTTGTTTTACCTTAAGCATTTTGCAAAATAAGTAATAGTTTATAAAAATGAATTTTTAATTGTCCATTGAAGGCGCGCTTTGAAAAGAATGATAACTCTTGAAAATTAGATGAGTAGCAAGTGCAAGATTTCTAAAAAAATGTTTATTTTGCTTACTTATGGAGGAAGCATTGTTTTTCTTGTGTATAATCTCAGGATCTTCTATAAATTTGTACTATAATGCTTTATGTTATATAAAAAACATGTATTTTTATTCTTATATATAAATCAACGGATTTTTGTTTAAACGTTGGTACCAGTTTTTGAATCTACACTAAGAAAAATGAGTTTGCTGTTATATTATAGCTAAAAAAGTTTGCTATCGATATATGTAATAGCAAACCCATTTAGCTGGAATAGCTAAGAACTAGCTAAAACAGTTAACTTTTTTTCTCCGTGTACATATGTACAGTAGTGACACCACTTATTTGTAATTTTAGATAAATTGAGAATAATACGCAATATTTTGAATTAACTTTTTTGTGATAATAAGCTATACAATTGTCAGATCTTGGAAAGATTCCCATTATCCGATTTTCTCAAAGTTCGTCACGAATTCTGGTAACGTTTGAAAAAGTTCTGGTAACAAGTATAATAGTACTTACAAGAAAATTTTCTTGTACCTGAATAACCGCATTGATCGAGAGGCAATGCTTGCCAAGGATTTGTGAGAAGAGCTCATAAGAAAAATTCCCTGCTCCTTGCAATTCCGTTCTCCTCATACTCTTAAATATCTATACTACTTTGGCTAAAACTTTCCATCTTGGACCATTTTCTTTAGGAAAATCGTTTTTACTTAAGATCTTCAGGTTATTTATTTATATATTTATTTATCTAGCTATTTATGTGTATGTGCTCATTTGTGTGTTATTTAACTATAAAGTCTTTTTAATATGGAAGATAATATGGAAGTTTTTCTTCCTTTTGAATATAAATAGCGATTACGGTTTTTCAAACAAGGCGTGAAGTTTTGTTTCTGGAAAAAGAAGTTCAAGTCAAAGAAATTTCAAAAGAAAAATTTGCTGTCACGGCATTGGTCGCCTTAAAATTCTATTAATAAAAAATGCTATTTTAAGCACTATTGTAGTAAATAATTGTGTTGCATAGAGAAAAAGCAAAATGTCGCTTTTCCTGTGTGACAAAGTTTGTGAAAGTTAAATTCTCGTTTTGTGAGAATAGAAAGTTTTCGCTTTTGCGATTTAGTTGGCAAATGAAGCTGAACTTGCAAGTTTGAACCTTGGAATATATATATGTGGAAGCGGAACAGGTGAGCCGAGCGAAACCGATGAATCGGGGTGGCTGAGTTGGCAGCATCGGGAACCATTCCTCAGACTTGGCCTCGCACACCATTCACCGAATCGATCGACTGTGCATGCCAATCACCGTTTCATTATCACCAACAATCTCACAAGAATTTCCTCCATAATCTGACCTGTGTGTTGCAAACGAATGCGAGAAGTGGTTTCTTCGGTTTTCGACTCCCTGGAGTATTTCCCTTTTCTCAATTGCTACAAGTGATTCCCTTATTCATTGTCAATTTCTTGAAATTGGTCCTAACCCAACTTCCCCTTGGTGTATTCCAAAATTTTCGTTTGATCTTTTCAAAAAAGGATGTTCTGGAATATTTTAAATTTAGATTGAATTCGTTGTCTGTTTGTTTAGTTTGAATTTGCAGAATTTTATCCAGTAGGGAATATCTACTTACTTCAATTTCATTATAATATGTGTTATCTGAATGATAATTTTTGTTGCTTGTAGGGAACAATTTTCTCATCAGAGTTTACTTAAAAGTATCAAATTGATGAAGATTTTGTGATCAATTTGATACTTTTTGGTATCAAGTTGATACTTTAAAAAAGACTGTAATATTGTAAGATATGACACGTGTTTCGGTAGTAATATTTTGCATAGAATTCTTTTACGAATTCATTGTGTAGAATATTTAGAGGGACTTAAGATATTTCTGACAACTGTTAAAAGCTTTTTGTTGAAATTGCGCGCTCTTCTTAAAGACAATAATATTCTTGGTAATTTTACGAGGTCAATGAAACTTTTAAAAGTATACCTCTTAAATTTAAAGGACTTGACCGTACGTTACGAACATCTTCTTTTTTATGTTTACATTAACGATATGAGGCAGAATGCAGTTTGTACTCAAAACCCTTTACGTTTCCGGGATATTGCTCTACTAAAGTGTAGTAACTTTTACGAGTATCAGCTTTTGTTGACCTTTTCTGACTTTACGAACTCATGGAAAACATTTTTATTGTTACAGAAAAACATGCAAATTTACAAGATAATATTTTTAATCACCTCCATTTATGTAATTAAAATTGAGAATTTACAACAACTTGTATTTTATATATAATATATAAAATATATTTGAACATTTATATAATTTATGTAATTATATTTGCACGTTTTTATTGACCTGTTTTTTACTTGCAATCTTCTTGATTTTACACAAAATTTTTATCTCAATTGAATTCGATTTTATACAAACTCTTCTTTTTTGTATTTTATCTATTCATAATTTACAGGGAATACAAAGTGTATTAAAAGATATTCATTTCAACATGCTTTTATATAAATTTTAATAACCCAACACTTTTTGTGCTTTAATCAGTACAATGGAGGAGAATATTAGACTTCAAAAGCGTAGAAGTTAATTAGTCTGTTGAAATGTGTTTGAAATGTGAAAAATGTGCACAGTGAATATCGTTAATAATAGGTTCTTTTTACATTTTATAATAAATAATATAATAAATTATTGCATATATAATACAAAACAGTAATTGATTAATAATAGTAGTAATAGTAATAGTAATCGATTCAAACAAACTGCAAACGAAAATAGCGTTTTGCAGAACATCTTTTAAAAAAACAAAATTGTTTCGAATCAAGCAAATATTTGTTTGCATTAAATAAGCATTTATTTGATCGTATATCAAATAAATGTTTGATTTAAACTAATTTCTTCCTAATAATGACTGGGTTTTCAGAAGAAAAAATTATTAACTGTTGTTTCATTGTTGACATAAATATTAATTGTAGTGGAAATTAATTTAATCTAAATTGAAAGTTAATAAATCATGCATTGTGTAACTTTTCTGAATTTAGAATTCTGGAATCCTGTCTATTCAGTGATAGTTACGTCGACGCCCATTTACCACTTGACCCACACTGCTTGACTATAATTCCATAGAAATTCAACAATAAGATTTCCTTACCAGAATTTTCAATGTAAAGTGGTTAAGCTTTTTCAATGAAAGAGTAGTTCAATTCATGCTAGTGCATCTATTATACTCCTATCGACTTCCTACTCGACAACCATCTTCTTACTTGTTCCAACATTCTGAATAACTTCAACTCTTTCCTCCTTTTTCCAGACTTATAGCCCATTAAGAACTTCAAATAATCGAATCCATAGAATATATTTTTAACCCTTCACATTTTTTTCAAATTTCCCCTTTCAGATAATTTGTAACTTATTATACATGCATGCTTTTCCATTTTAACATACACTGACAAAAAATACTTGTCCGTCAAAACTTTCTCGCGTATTAATTGACTATGTTTTATTTACCCATGTCTCTAAAACAGTTTCACTTTAAAAAAGTGATTTAAAAGCTATTTCAAAATGAATTTTCTTGAACGATTCTTACACGATGTGATATAAAACCAGCAAGCTCGAACAATTTTTCTTTACTCTCTTATATTTTTCATAAAATATCTTCTTCATAAAATTCTTCCAATTCAAATTGAGTCACCTTCTGCATATAAGATTATTTTATAGATGATTGTTTTTACAAAAAATGAACAAGTCAGATCCATGACATTTTTATTCATGGAAAGTGAATGGTGCACAATAATGCAGTGACAGGAATTCGAAATATGATTAATTTCTTTGGGGAAGATGATAGACCCTTTAGAGGAGAAAGAGGTAATAAATCTTTCTCAGACGGTCATTCACAATATGATGATAAAGTCCTAGCTTCTCTTGTCTTTTTCTCAATTTTTTTCTTTTTTGCTGGTATGGGGAAATCACCGACAGTTGGATTGTTCCAACCTAGTCCTAGTTATTTGTCACGACAAAGTGAAGTCGATAATAGCCAATCGTGATCAAATCGACCTCGACTTTGTCCAAAAAGCCTTCAGATATCCTTCTCAATCCGAACTTTTATAGAAAGGATCCGAAATCTTTGATAACAGTGATATTGAGTCAGTTTCTGAATCCCGGAAACGAAACGTTTTCCAAGATTCGCTGAGAATTCTTTCTCATTTGCTGTTCTATTCTTATGCCTATATATAATGTGCTTTTTGATAAAAAAATTGTTTAGACAAATTGTGTAGATATGGAAAATGATTACATGATGTGAAAAATGTATGATATGGAAAATGGTAATAATATACACAATATAAGAATATACATAATACAAAATATACACAATACAACAATATACACAATATACACAATACAACAATATATACAATAATAATAATAATAATAATAATAATAATAATAATAATAATAATAATAATAATAATAACAATAATAATATTCACAATTTTTATATAGGGAAGTGCAATATTAAAAAAACAGTGAAATTAATTATCCTTGATTAAAATGAAGCTATTTTTAATATTGAATTTGCTCCTACCCGTGTAGAAAAATTTCGTGGCGCTAGCTAGCAGCGCGAGATTGTATGCAAAATTACCATGTATCTAGCGCTGCTAGCTAGCGCCACGAAATTTTTCTGCTAGCTAGCGCCACGAAATTTTTCTACACGGGTATTGTTTAATTCTGTTTGACTTCAATCGAACATTTTTCTCTCATGAAAAATGTACGGCAGCATTTTATGAATACAAGTTCATGAAATGAGTTAGCTCTAATTTTAGTTAAAAGCAGGCATTCCTCGTTTTAAGCAAGCCAACCACACGATATTAATATGACTCAGCAGGGAAAGGCTTAGAGCTTTATGTTGGATTCCTTTTAACAACTGTTCCATGAAATGCACTGACTAAAAGATTTGCAAAAAGGATCTCAAGTTTTCTCGAGCTTTGAAATGTGCATGAAATGATTAATGAGAAGATAATTTATTAAAAACAAGATTCTATTGTATTATGACATTTCTTCAACATTCTGTTGACTTTGTGGCATCTTTTTTGATTCAACTTAATTTTGAATTTACACATTGAGGAAGTGTTTTTTATTTATAGCTCAGTCTTTTAAATAGACTGTGCAATAAATTCGCGATATCAATAAATTCCATGATAGTTTGTCTTCTTCGTTACAATGAAATATATTGCACGGAGAAAAATTGCAAGTGAAATTTACCTAATTTAGTTAAGTAAAATATACTTAACTATACTAATATTTACCTAAAGTTTATATATTTTGAAAAGAATAGTTAAGTATAACTTACCTGGCGTATTTGGTACACTTCACCTAAATTATAAAAAATCATAGAATTCACCTAAATTTTACTTAAGTACTTAAGTAATTTTTACTTAAGTACTCTAACTCAACTAGTAAGTTGTAACTAAGTAGTTTGTAAGTAAAGTAACTAAGTAATTTTGACTTAACTTTTAGGTTCATTTCATTTGCGGTCTTTTTCCGTGTATATTCTGGGAAAAGAATAGTTAAAAACATATTATAATCATTCAAGATAGTTAAGTTAACTATCTAGTTGATAGTTGAGTGAACTATCTAGTTGATAGTTAAGTAAACTATCTAGTTTATAGTTAAGTGAACTATCTTGTTGATAATTAACTAATAACCTAAAAATATATTATATAATTACTAATTATTATATAATTTTATATTATATATAAATATGTATATAATTCATATAATTAGTTAAAACATATTATAATTATTGAAGATAGTTAACTAAATAAAAATAGAGACGATCTTTCATTTACATCAATTTTATTATAAAATATAGTAATATGTGTAACATTTACATCACATAATATCATAGAGTATCCAGTTTTATCTAATATTCAGTATGTACAAATTTTTTATTATTCGAATGTCTTGTTTTACAGTCATAGGCAATAAAAATATACATGAAAGTTTGTAAAATGAGACGTTTTTCTAAACCGAAGGCATGCTTGAACAAAGGTAAAATATAAAATTCACTCTTTCATGGATATTTTTAAAGGCCTCTTTAATACGTACGAACTCTACGTTTTCGAATATGCGCTCTTGAAAAGTAGTTCTTATATTCGCTTTAGTATTTGCATGTACGGATGGTGCATTAAAGATGTTTCACGGATAATTTTATAAAGATTAGTAGACAAAAAAGAAACTTTATAAAGAAAGAAAAAAATTCTTCATATAAAGAAACTAATAATTATTGGCTACACTGCAAAAACAAGTGTCTCAAATTTGAGGACAAAACGTCTCAAAATGAGGCACTTGTTTTTGCAGTGTATTGAATTATAATATTTAATAATTATTAGCTATTGAATTATAATTGTACAACATGCGCAAAACAATAACTTAACCAAAATGTGATAATAGTTTCCATAGATAGAAAATAATTTTGTTAATAATAATAATTGATAGTTTTCTATCAATTTTCTGACCAAGAATTGATCAATGGGTATAGTAATTCACCGAAAGAGGATTTTTAGAAAAGAAACAAGGATTTTGATTTATGGATCAAAATGCTTTTTTATTCCTCATAGAGGAAGTTCTGTTTTTGTTTATTAATAGGATAGTAATAAATAAAATATAATAAACGTTTGCAAAAATATGTCATACTTCACAAGGGGAGCGTATAACTTAATTGAAAAATAAAAGGTCGATTACGTTACTTTGAAGTACCAATAGAAGATAGCTGTTACTGATAAAATTGCAGTTTTAGAGTCTTTTACTGACAAAGTGCACTATAGGACTTGTATCATCCCTTAGTTGACAGTAACGAGGTTAATCTTATTCCTACTAAAGTCTGGAATATTCAGCACCATTAATGCCCCATACCGTACGATTCTATCGTAAACCTCCACAATCTTGAACAGCTATCAACAGCCAGAATCGGGATATGGCTAAAGCATATGGGTATGGCTGACGTCATTACCGGTTTGCTACAGCTTATGCGCAACATCTGGTAAAATCATGAATGCCCTTCTGTAGCACCATATTCCTATATGTACTCGTGTGTTGTTATCTCTTTTTTATTAGCCTCTCCACTACTGTGTGATTCTTAACATTTCAGTATATTATGTCAAAAACAAAAACTCACAGCGACCTTAAATCCTCTTTATAATTGTTCAGGAACAAGATTCGTATAACGAACATTTGAATTGAGAATGTAGAAATTTATTACTCTCATTGTTAATTCAAATAACATTTGAATTTTCCGGATCTTTCACTACCAATTGAGAAATGGTAAACAAATTTGTTTATAAAAAGAAGACATTTTGTATCTTAGTCGTGTACGAGCTTAAATGTGTGTTTTGAAAAAATCTTTGATTCAATAAAATTTTAAATGTACGAAATTTTGTTTTAAAAAATCTTTAATGCAATTGTCAAAACAGTGGAAGTAAAATGCAAAAAATGAAATGCTAGGGCGTTAATTAAAGTTAGCAATTAATGTATTTTATTTGCAGTAGGGGTAAATTTGTTGCCCTGACGAGCTGGCATGAGTTCTATGTATCTGCAGTACTTTTAGGCGTCGTCGCTATACAGTTTGTATTTTGTATTTCGATTGGGCATAGAAGACTGATCGCAATTTCGCGTTCGTTTCACGTTTCGCTTGAAATGGTCGGAAACTACTTGCAACGAGTTTCGCATCGAAGTGAAATTACAAAGTTTCAAGATGGCACGCCTACGGGATTGTACGTTTCCGCGTACATTTAATTGAAGGTCAGGTTACTCGGAACTTCACGCCTTTAATCCTTTCACTATCTCCCAACTTTTCCTTCGTTTTAATAGAACTTGCAAAGTCTAGCATTTGCTGCATTAAACGCACCCTCTGTACGTAAATTAAAAACTTTTGCTTTTTTATACAACTTTATAATATTGCTTAGTAATTAATCACTTTGAATGAAAGCGATTAAGGTGAATATAATCTCTGGCATTTCTGATCATGAGATAAGAGAACGTGCTTACCTCGCATTAGATTCTCTAACATCGATATTCCATGACATAAATTGCACATACCGCACACGTCTAAGAACGAGAAGAATGGCTTGCGGGAGCACGTGTTCCGGTATTACGCTAATTTAGCTTCAGTACTGCACGTGCTGGATGTCTCAATTAGTCAGGACCAGTGCTCATTCAAAAAAAACTAATTACCAAAACGAGCATTGTGAAGCTGGAGAAGAAACATTTTTTGTACATAGAATATTGAAAGAGAGTTAACGAGGTCATTATTGGCACTCTCTTGCTCCCAATTATCGTTATTCATGAATAATTCACAGAACTCGATAATTGCCGTGACTTTGAGTATCGTCTGCGAATTACAAAAACAAAATTACTAAAGAACTCGATTCAACTTAATCAGCAAATTTTTTTAATAACGTAAAAGAGCAATTTTTCAACATATTTTGTCCAATCTTTAGCTGACAATTTTTTTGTTTGAATTACCTTGGTTAAAGTATCAAATTTATTATTGTTTATAATTGGCGTGGCTCGTTTTTCATTCGCGCGCGAACTTTTGTTTTCTACTTACATTGCGGGTCAGACGAAGCACGTAAACATTGTCTGACCAATTCTGTAAGTAAAAAAAAATGTTCCCGCGCTTGAGTTATTGCATATGTATCTTCAATTTTCAAAGTAAAATAGTAAATAAATTCACAATAATATAGAAAAACGTTTATATTATTTTCAATTTTCATTTTATTATTTTCAATAACAATTATCCAAACAAAACAACATCTTAGATAAAATTATCATTATCTTCAATATCAATTATCAATATATTATCTTCAATACCAATTATCAATATATTATCTTCAATACAAATTATCAATATACTATCTTCAATACCAAACGAATATTGCAAAAAAAATTGGAGAATCTATGAAATATCTTATTGGACAAATTTCCTAAAATTCATTAAAAAACCATTTGTTAAAAGTCCCAGAGTGATAAAAATTTGAATTCTATTTTGAGATCAAAGGTTTGTCAGATAAAAAAGGATTTATTACCTGTAGTGTATGAGAGGTTTTCCCTGACTCTCAGTTAAACTAATTACCAATCTCGATTTTCAATTTTGCAATGCGATATTACAAACTGAGAAGTGGAAATAATACACAAATGGAATACGTATGTATATTTGAGAGAAAATTCTCCACCAGTGTGTCAACTTTTAGTATTCCTGGCGAGAAAAAAATTTCGCAGAATATGTGATTTACGTCAGCGTGCGACGTCTGGTTACGTCGTGGAGATCATATGGATTCCACTGCAATAAAAAAGTCGTGTGGTCCGAACAGTGTCAGCACGAATAGCTAGAAATATAAGCTTTTCTTTGAAATCGAATTTTTATCATCAGCTTTCATACTGGCAAAATTAATCTAAAAGATTTCCGTTATTTCAAAGTGAAATATTTAAATAGAATTTAAAGAGAATTTCAATAGAATTTCGACAGAATTTTAACAAAATTTAAATAAAATTTCAAAAGAGTTCAAATACAGAATTTCAATAGAATTTCAAAAGAGTTCAAATAGAATTTCAAAAGAATTTGAATAGAATA
The DNA here is from genome assembly GCA_011057455.1 of Ganaspis sp. Gsp50. Lineage (NCBI taxonomy): Eukaryota > Metazoa > Arthropoda > Insecta > Hymenoptera > Figitidae > Ganaspis > Ganaspis sp. Gsp50. Next base: position 50,673 of record WNHD01000464.1, read on the forward strand.
GAATTTGAATTTATATCCTAATTTTTATCTGAGAATTTGTATTCTTTAATAGAAGAAAAGTGGATTATTAAAATGGTCTTTTATTTACGAGAAAACTCATACTGAATAAGTAAAAGGTATGTTTGATAATATTATGGTTGTTTTACTAGTGGATTTAGGTTCGAGTCTGATTCTTTTCAATAAAATCACTTCCTGTTGCTTCAGGCAATCCTGTGAAATTGCTTCTATTCTGCGGGAATATTACACAAACAAAATGTTTCTTCTACTCTTCCAGATTGTTATTTTAAGCATGCAATTTATTTTTAAAAAACTCGTCTAGCTTTTTCTGATTGAATTTTTGTTACTTTCTTTTCGCAATTTTAATCAAAACTTTAATAAAAGCGGGTATTGGGAATTTTATATTAAAAAGAATTTTTTGTTAATTGAAAATACATTGTTCAACGAGTTAAAAAGGTAAAAGAAGAAATAAATCGATAAAAAAATGAATTTTATTCACTCGTGTTAACATTTTTTGTATGGATTGTAGTGCGTTTGTGTTTCTTCCTTATGAAGGAAGTTTTTATACTTAATTTACAATAATACGTTCAAATTAATTTATACGTCCAAATTAATTTATACGTTCAAATTAATTGATACGTTCAAATTAATACGTTCAAATTAAGTGATACGTTCAAATTAATTAATACGTTCAAATAAGTAATACGTTCAAATTAAATGATACGTTCAAATTAATTAATACGTTCAAATTAATTGATACGTTCAAATTAATTGATACGTTCAAATTAATTAATACGTTTAAATTAATGTAAGTAAAATGATTTGTATTCAATCTATACAACTTCTTAAAATGTAGAGAGAAATTTCTGAATCATGCGACCTGTTTTCGTGACATGTATTTACAGATTTTTACACATACAGTAGCTATGATTGTTTAAACAGTAAGTAGATACACTCAACCATAATTTAAAAATCAATCATCCTTCAGAATAAGTTCACTGGTATCTATTTCTCTCTAGTTCTCTCTATGAAATTCAGTATCTCTTCCCTTTCATTGTTATTCATTCTTTTGTTATTCACTTTACAATTATTCTATCTACACTGTGAGTTTCTGTTTTCCGGACACATTAAATGCGTTTCAAAAATTGATCTATGTAATAAATCTAAACAACATTCATAGTTAACCATCTTTGTTTGATCTCATTCCGAAAGAATATTTCTTGTCGAGTAAAATGCGCATAAATTAATGTATAAAAAATTACCTACACCTTTCATTGACAATGGGTATACTTAGCAGTCGTGGCGATCAGGCTCAATCGCACTTTGGTCTTGCTAATTTGTAATCTAATCTCTGACGTTTTTCCGGCGTTTACTCGAAACGTAAATTCTCGACTCTTGGTCTCTCGTGTTACACAGTAGCATTCTTGGGTTTCACCGGAAAAATACGAGTTTCGGGTTACAATCAGCTTTAAAAATCCCGGACGACAAATTGGAAAAGTCGAGTCCCAAAGTAGATGTGGATCAACAGACGGTGACGAAAGAGAGGGTAGTTGTCTTGGGTGAAGAGTAGGCGTGAATCGATTGAGAATACCTTGATTGTCAAATACGCAGGGGATCCGAGTGTGGAGAAGAAGGCTTGTGTCGAGCTGCACAAAAACTCAGACCAAAGCACAGCATTAGTAAAGCCACAGCACCAACCATGAGATGACTCGACCAAGATACTGAGCACTTTCCTGAAACAAAGAGAAAAATAAGCTCCCGACACTCGAACCACTTGCCAATTCAAAGAGCAGTCACAAGAATGAGGGGATTCAATGCTCTCAGAATCTCTCACAGATGCTTCAACACACAGGGCACAAAGAAGATATTCAAAGGATCCTCTCCACTTCACTCTTCATTTTGCATCAGGGTTATACCCAGTGATTATGGCGATAGATTTTAAGAGATTTTTAAACTTTCAAAGTTTATTACCCAACTGAAAAGATGCTTTAGAATTGGGTAGTTTTCATACAGGGGCTTTTGAAGACAAGTTTTTCTTGTTAATTGTCATACTCTTTTTTATTAGCGGGTTTATAATCACTGCACGGAGAAAAATCGCAAGTAAAATCTACTTGGTAGTTTAGTAAAATGTAGCTAACCTGTTGAGTTGAGGCTTAAAATTGAGTTGAGGCTTAAAATTGAGTTGAGGCTCAAAATTGAGTTGAGGCTCAAAATTGACTTGAGGCTTATTACTTAAATATTCAAGTAAAATCTACCTTAAAAGTTTGGTGAATTTTACCTATGAAAGATTAGTTTATTGAACACTATAGGATTCTTTCCTGGAAAGCACATTAATATTTTCTGTATTTTTCTCTCCGTGTAGATAAAGATTTCTGGTAATCTTCACTCATATTAGGTAAATTGAGATGTTTTTCCTTGCGGATATTTTATTATCTTGTCATCTTATATTTATAACAAATTCTAATTTCACTAGAAACCTTTTAAATGTACACTTTGGAGAAAAGGACAACTTGTCGTAATTAGACGTTTAAGAAAACTTGTAACATTTTTTTAATATGTTGAACAACTATATATAAAATAGCAGTATCCACGTGAGTTTTATGCTTAGTTTCGCTTGAGCACATCCTTTAGAACATGCAGCTTGTATGCATAAAATCACGTACTGGCAGTATTTCTTTCAACACGAGCAAGGACTCGCATATTTCTCTTCTGAATCTTGCGAATTTTTACAAAAAACATGGAGAAAAATTACAAGTAAAATTTACTTGATATACTTTAGTAAATTTACCTAGTTAAAACTTATAAATAATATTTACCTTAAATTTCAAATAATTCACTAGCTCTTTAATTTTGTGAGTTATTTTTTTAATTTTTTCTCGCGTAAATTATTTGACATTCTTGCAAATTTGTTTCGCATCCAAAAGTTGAGTACGGTCAAGGAAATTTTTTCGTACTTATTTTTTCCGAGTGAATACTTATTACTCGAAATCTTCTTGATTTTCGTATGCGCATGCTCGGATTATTCAAATCTGTTAGTTCGATCTATCGCAAGCTGTAATTTTCGCGGGTAATTGGAAGAATTTATTGAAACTAAGTAAATATCGCACCTAAGTAAATATCGCAACCGAGTAAATATCGCACCTAAGTAGTTAAGTAATTTTTACCTAAAAAGTTAAGTAACTTTCACCTAAGTAGTTAAGTAATTTTCACCTAAGTAGTTAAGTAATTCTCACCTAATTAGTTCAACGTTTTCATGAATTCAGCACATTAATTCATTCTGCTTAAGTATTCAGCAGATAGTAAGTAGATTAACTGATTAAGTAGATTAACTGATTAAGTAGATTAACTGCTTAAGTAGATTAACTGCTTAAGTAGATTAACTGCTTAAGTAGATTTCACTTGCGATTTTGCTCCGTGAACTAATTGGAAAATGTTCAAGCACTTGTGGTCTTGATGGAATTGAAAAATTCAATTTTGTGAACAAGTGTAATACCATCATTGAACACACTTAAAAGACAATCTTCTCTACTTTTTTCCTGCGTTCATTTTCCTTGCTCTGAGAATGCTCAATATCCAGCTAGGAAGGCAAATTCAAATTTCGTTGAGGATTCAGTTCAGCTTGGTGAGCAGAACGCGTTATTTCCCTTGATAAAGTGCAAGATGGGACGCGAATAGCCAAGCTCCTTTTGGTAAGCGTTCAAGAGAGGAATAGGAGAGAGAAATAGGAGAGAGAGAGAGAGGGAGGGAGGGAGAGAGAGAAAGAAGGAAAATAAAGAGAAAGAGAGAAACTAAAAGTTCAACAATGAAAGGGTTCCCTTGAAAATATGGTAACGACAAGAGGCGTCGTTTACGTAGCCGTTTGTGACATTTAAGCCGACAGAGCAGACGGTGACTTGGATGTCGTCATTGGAATGAGAACTCTCGTCGTCGAGAGGGGACCATTAAATCTGTCATTTAGGTTGAAACTAGGTTTGGAGTACTCACCGAGATTGTAGACATTTGCGGATCTGCCGCAGGATTCTCTGACTTCCCGGTTATCCCATCCAATCGGGTACATCACGAGTCCCCCGCATATCATCACCGCTGTAACAGTCACAGAAAACCTTCAATTACTGCCCAGTGCTTCATCAAAATTCACGAGAATTATCATTAACGAGACCCAGTTCTTGATAATAAGAAAAAACGCCCATTACAATGAACAAACTTATTTTATTTCTAAAAAACATTTAGATCCTTTTCAATTTTGGTACTTATGAAAAGGTTTTAAATATCTAAAGATTCGGGTTACTTTACGTTCTAACTTTTTTTTAAACTTTTCTCTATGTTCCATAACATTTTAGAACATTGTATTCTTTTTGTAGGACGTAATGGAATCATTCCTAAAATGTTCGATGAACGTCTTATAAACGTCACACGACTTTTTAAAAACTTTCTAAGAAGGATCGAAAAACGTTCCAAGAGAGTTCTAAACATTCTAAGAGCGTTCCTAAAAGGTTCTAAGAAGGTTCCAAAACGTTTCAAAAACGTTCTGAAAACGTTTCAAAAGAATGTAGCAAAAACGTACTAAACAATGCTTCCCTATGAGAAAACAAAACGTTCAAAAATTTCCTGAGAAGTTCCCCATCTTTAGATGTTATTTTATTTGAAATTCTTTAATTTTATTCCCGTAATGTTTAAATTTACGTATCATTTTCCAAGATTCTTAAAAATATCTCTAAATTATTAAATTAAAAATTTACCTCCGGTAGGATTCGAACTCGCGACTCTCAACATTTTAAAAGCCGACGCTCTAACCATTGTAATACGCAACCTCATTTGAAAAGAGGTTCGTAGATCAATGTTTTTAATTACACGAATATAAAAATCAATATAAATGAATTTTAAAAATCAAATAAATACAATGTTCTCTCTAAATATTAAAACTTTGTTCAAAATCTTCATTATGAGAATCAAAAAGCCTTTTTTTACGAAAATTGAAAATTTACTTCCTACGTTAAACTTAAAAACAATTTTTAGATTTTCAACTAAATAATATTCATCAAATAGTTTCATGAAGTAAATATGAATAAATATTCATGAAATTTTAATTTTCAGAACTTTTGCAGTAAAGTAATTAAGCGAATTTCAATTCCTGAAAATAATTATTTTTGAACATTTTTTAAACAAGTGTGCCCACTGGATCATCATTTTTAATGCAAATATTTCAAAATACTTTTTTGCATTTTTAAGAACAAAATAATTTGTTAAAACAATACAAAATTGAATTCACAAAATATACAAAAACGCAGAACTTCTGCTTTTTTGTCTTGGTTTTTGGACAAAAATAATACTTGGTTTACAAAGAAGGTTTTTGCCAAAAGAAATTTAAATCTACTGTTTCATTTCATCTTAATTGTAATCTTAGAATTTGTGAATTCATGGAGCGTGTTTTCTTGATTTTAATGTCACAGAAATACCTTACTGAAAGTTTAAAATTAAAAAAACAAAAAGTAATTTCTAGATTACGTATTCAGTTCTCGCTCTACACTTTTACATCTGAAGATTTCATTACGAAACGAGACGCTGAAAGGCGTTGTAAAGTAGTTTGAAACCTCAATTTAGAAAATCGGCATTTTACACTTGGATCACGAGCAGTCTGACATTTTTCATTTTATCCAGAGTGCTACTTTAATTTTAGTTTATATCATGAGCGTGTGGTTGCTGGTAGAATGCTATGCCAATGGTTACTATAATAATAATTTTTGCTATAGTAATAATTGTTACTATAATAATAATTGTTACTATAATAATAATTGTTACTATAATAATAACGGTTGCTAAAGTAATAAATGTTGCTATAGTAATAATTGTTTCTATAGTAATAATTGTTACTACAATATGATAACATTAAACAATAAATGTCATTTACATTAAAATTTACCAAACACCAAAATTATGTTTTAATTATGACGACTACGATTAAGCGAAAAAACTGAAAACTCAGGGAAATATTTAAAATGAAAATATAATGCGAAATCATGAGTTTTATATCTCAAAAGTGAGTTTGCAGTAATGAAGGAGAATTCAAAATGAAACCCCTGGGACCATTAGCCAGTGATTAAACTCAAGATTTAAACTTAACTTGGTTATTCGTTTTAATACTTCTCAAGTAAAAGTAAAATTAAGAAAATCAATTTATTTTTAAAAGCGAATAAATCTTATTTATTCTCAGAGAGAGTTCCAAGAGATGACAAATTAATGTTCATTTTTATTACAAATAGTTCTTTTTTAAATGAACCGACTTTCTAAAAACCGACTTTTCATTCTCTCGTAATTTTAATTAACAAATGGAGTGTCAATTGACAAAAATTTTAATATATTTGTGCTGGATTTTAAACAAAGTATTGGCATTTTTACCTAATTGTAAGTTCTACGTAAGTTTTGTATTCATTTCATACAAATGTTATTGTTTGTACAGGTATAATAGAAGTTTTATTATTTGTACAGATGATGCAAATTTTATTATTTGCATAGATATAAATTTTATTGTTTGTACAGATGATGCAAAATTTGATTGATTGCACAGGTGATGCAAATTTTATTGTTTGCAAAGATGATGCAAATTTTATTGGTTGCACAGATGATACGAATTGTATTCCTGTGTTATTGATACACATTCTTGTACAATTGATACAAGCTTTATTTTCAATATATAGTTATTTGATTTTATTTCTATTTTACAAAATATTGGATTAAAGTAGCAATTCCATTTAATTCTCTACGAGAAATTATTAGCCGTGGAGCTTTTTCTTAAATTGAATTTTCCGTTTTAAAGAAAGACATACTTTTAATCGATATTTGACTTCCGTTAAAAGCTTTTCTATTTTCTGAAGTGTGACGTGCCGTATTTTCTAAAGAGTGAATGAGAGATACTCTAATGGCTAAAGCGGGTACTCACCAGATAAAAGCTGAAGAGATCCAAGAACCCGAGTATGCTTCGGGGTCTTGAGAACATGTGGAAGAAAAGAGGATGCTGCCGCCAAAAGGGTGAGGGCCCCAATCACGGCAATAGCCACCCCAATTCCTATAGTGACTGTGCTCGCTTGCCACCATGGACTTGGAATGTCCCAAAAACTGAAAAATTCCACATTTCCATCCATTATATTATAAAAAAATTGTCGCTCCCTCGAAAGCATTGTTATGGGCATTTTAGTGACTATATTCATTTCTAAATTATAGTTCCGAATGAATATCCCTTTGAGCCTCTTTGAAAAATACGATTTGTACATTTCGAAATAAAAATTTCAAAAGTTTTCGATTTTTTATAAGGGTTTATTTCGTTATAGTAATAACAATAGTATGTAATAGTAATGGAAAAAGTGGTTTTTCGTAACAGCAGAATCGTGTGAAGGAATATATCAATGTACCCAACTTTTTTTATATGAATATTATCTATACTCTTTTCCTGAATTGAGTTTAAATAAAAACAGTTTAAATAAAATGCGTTTAACATTGAATTTTTTTTTTATGAAATGTTCTGTAGTGAAAAATAAATATTAAACATAAATCCCTATTAATTGGAAAAGAGAATCCTTTTGAAGTAGAGATCCGTCAGAAGCAAATTAAATTAGATGACCCGTGTTGTGAAGTTCCTATCGAAACATTTTGTGAATAGGTTTTAATTGCCATGAATAGAAAATCGGAGTTGATAGGTTTCCAGCCTTGTTAAGAGAAGCAAATATTTAATCCACCTCTGTTTTCACAAACAGATGGCAAAACAAAATTTTCGTTATGAAAAAATTCTGTTAACAGTGAAAAATCAATGGAAAATAAAAAAACAAAATAATTATATTAATTTATATCAATTTATTATTGTACAGTGAATATGAATAGTTTATTTATTTATTATAGTTTATATATTTATTCATAGCGGAACTATGAATAGTTCCGATTTCTTTTGTTCTCACTCGAGCGTCTTTTGTTTATAATAATAACAATATTGTCTATTATGTTTATTTTTGAGCATTTCTATTTCTTCAGAGATAAATGTGATGTGTTCCGAAGAAAGGGACCTTACGATGTTTTGAATACAGGTTATGTTTGATGGTAGTTTTAACTCAATATGTTTTTTTAACTCAATGTTCTTTTTTAACTCAATGTTCTTTTTAATTATTTGCAGACAAAAACTTTGTAAGGTTTTGGAGAACGTCACAAATATTTAAAAAAAACAATACAGTCCAAGCTATGAATAGTTCCGCAGATTTTCACAAGGAAACTAAGCTCGAGTGAGAACAAAAGAAATCGGAACTATTCGTAACGTTTTTCGCGGAACTATTCATAGCTTGGACTGTATTAAAAGATTTTCACAATAATGTGTCAATTTTCTGCCAATAAAAAAAGTTGCAGTAAAAAAATGTTTTTCAAAACATACTATTTGTAATTTATATTTGTTGCCTGCTCTCTAAATCTGAATTAGTCACTTTTGACTAATTGAACAGCACCGAATCGTTTATTAAATGAATTAGTAAACGTTTTGACTAATTCTTAGTCAATAGAGACTACAAGTAGTAGTTGAAAAGTTAGTTTCTAGTAGTAGAAAAGTTTGTTGTAGTAGAAAACTACAAATTAATTTTGTGACCCTTACTAATTGAATTAGTAAACTTTACAAAATCGATTTGTAGTTTTCTACTTAGAATTAGTGAGTTTTTCAATTCAATATTTGCTTTTTATGATTTATTGTATTATTGCTCTCACATGCTTTCAATCAAATAATATCAATTGTTCAATATATTTCTAAGACTTCATTCATTTAGATTCTTGTATATCAATTTCTAATTAATTAAAAAGATATTAAGTTCCTGCTGTTCAGATCCACTTTCATCCAATAATCGAGAATGAAATAAGTTTAAAAATTTATTTTCTGTCCTCTTCTTATTGAAGAGCATAACCTACATAGTAAATTCGTTTAACTGAAAAGTTCTCGGGAAAAGTAAAGAAATGCTAATTGCAATCCTTCTCCTCCGTTTCTAGTCGCAGCTCTCAGCGAGATACTTTTCTCGGGAGATTTTACTTGATTCAATTGATAATTACGGCTCTGTTAGAAACGGGAAATATCCTAACAAAAGAATTTCTCGAGAAAAGTTCGTTAAACATTTTTTCACGATAATTCATAATTATTTCCAGATAAAATGTTATATTAGTTAGTCAGTGAATTGAAAGAACTTGAAATAAAGTGCGTCCATTTACAAAAGTGTACGGAATTCGTGTAAATATTCAAAGGAATTAATTATAATATTTCTGTAACAATTTTGAATATTTGGGCGTTTCATAATTTGTGTTGATCATTGAAACCATGAATTTATCATGTTTCAACATGCTACTAATGCTCATATCGTGTACAATTTACTCGGTTCATGAACCTTCTCTATTTAATGATTACAATCATACTGGCTTCAATAAACGATGTACAGAGCACTGAAAGGGTTAATGCTGGTGTTGCTGGTTTCAGAACCAAATTACTACCCCGAAAAGCCTGATTTTCGTTAAAGCTGAAAATAGTTACACTCAATATCATTCTCCATTTCACAAACGATTGGCTTTAAATTTTGATCCAAGTGTAATGATTTAGAAAAGCCAATTCAATGGATACAAACACAAAGTATATAAATTAAATGAAGAATAATGAAACTTGATTTATTTTTATAAAAAAGTCTAATAAAAAAGAAAAGAGAAAAAAAGGAAGAAAAAGAATAAAAGTAATTTTAAAAATGTTGTCATTAACCAATTTTAAAAAATCATTAATTTAATAAAGAGTAAATTAATTTAATAAGAAAATATATAAAGTAGAACAATGTATGTAGAAACACTATACATTTGGCAGAAAAATACAAATGAAAGTTTATAAACTAAAACAGAAAAAATTTGAGTGGCAAAAAAATTACCTTAGTACTTTGTTTCTATACTAATAAATGTTTTTGAAGAAGCGATTAACTTTGTTTTCTGTCAGACTAAAACGTAATTTGACAAAAATGAAGAAGTTTGAGATTAATGAAATAATGGAAACTGAAAAGAAAAGCTTTATTTTCTCGTTCCTTGTCACATAGTAACCAAGAAACAAAGTATAGAAGAGAAGTACCTTGTGCTAAAAAGGCTTTTTGTTCGCTCTTTCTTTTTCGGATGAAAAGCAGTAACATTCTTTATTCTATTTTGTGATGCATCCTGCCAAAGTTTACCACAATTATTATGATTCTTAATTGCAGCCTTTTGTTTCCGATTTTTGCTATATATAAAATTTCATTTATTCATTCATCACTATAATTTAATTAGCGAACAAAAAACGAAAATTTGCTTGTTAAAAGTTTCATACATTTGTATGTAATACACACATACATTTGTATAAAATACACACAAACGTTTGTATGAAATACATACACACATTTGTATGAAAAACATACACACATTTGTATGAAAAACATACACACATTTGTATGAAATACATACACACATTTGTAAGTATTTTATGATAAAATTGTAATAAAATTTAATTAAAATCGCATTTCAACCATGAAGGTTTTAATTAAATTATGTTTCAATTAAACACGACATACGTATATCTATCATAGAATGATTTGAAATATTTCTTTTTGCATGAATATTTCCGAAGATCGTCAGTTTGATAAAATTTACTTTCGTTGTAAAACATTCCGGCTCGTTAATCGTTTGCACTACATAACGAAAGTAATTTATTTTCGCGCAGATTGATGATACTGTCTGCGCACGTACGTGTAGGTGAAAAAGACAGAAGCCCGAGAGAAGTCATAAGTTAAATTTTCCACGAATTTCCTCATACCAGGACAATTGCAAAACAGCTTAGTACCAACTGTAGTTTGGAAAAGCTCACCATAAGTAATGTACTCACACATATACAAAAGCAAGCATTAATTTCCGCAAATAATGGTACACGAAAACAAAAGTCATAAATTTTTATGCTTTGTGTGTCTGAATAATCGAACTGCTTTATGTATTGAATTTTCAGATTTCTATAAAGTTTTGATAATCACTTTTTTCAGGTGTTCATAATAAAATTAAAAAAGTGAGAGATATCGTGACTGCGAGATTGATACTCAAACTTTACAAGAGCAGTAAATCATAGAAATGAAATCATCTTTCTTGTTGCACACGACATTTTTGACAAATAATGATAATATAGAAAATAAATTTCAAAATAATATAAAAGATAATATAAAAAATGCATTTAAAAATAATATAAAAGATAATATAAAAAATACATTTAAAAATAATATAAAAGATAATATAAAAAATACTTTTAAAAATAATATAAAAGATAATATGGGAAATCATTTAAAAAAAAACATGAGTGATTCCATAAGGGTTCCGTCAAGTACACTTTGTGTACGGAACCCTAATAATATATAAAAAATGCTCAATTAAAAATAATTTTAAAATCAATTTAATTTTTGTTCAATAATGTGAAACAAATTAATTTGTGAGAAAAAGTGTGTAACTTGTAAAAAAATAGATCCACTTTTTTCTGGCTAGTTGTACAATGTACTTTTTTTTTCTTGTTTATTTTTCACTTGTTTAGAAATTGCTCACGGCGCGTTACTGGGTCATTCAAGATTTCCATAAGTCTTTACTGGCGCTTTCTAGTTGAACTGTTTTGGAACTATGATACGTTTGGAATGTATAATAATTGACTAGTTCTACTAGATTAATGTTTTTAACCCAATAAAGTATTTTTTGTATATTTAAATGACGTTATCATTTATATTCTTGTTTTTAATTAACTATTAGTGTAACTAACAAATGAAATAAGAATTCCATTTTTTTACGAATGGTGGGATCGAACCCCCGACGCACTTATGTTAAAATCCGATACGCTACCCACGAGGCTATTCAACCATTGATTTCTATTTCATAAAATATATACTATTGATTGAATATAGGAAAAGCCTCCAATGTTATGGCAATTTAGAAAACTGTAATGACACTCTTTTACACTCTTTTACACTCTTTTACACTCTTTTACATTCTTTTACAATCTTTTATACTCTTTTACACTCTTTTACACTCTTTTACAATCTTTTACAATCTTTTATACTCTTTTATACTCTTTTATACTCTTTTATACTCTTCAGACTATTACACACTTTTTACTATTTTTGATGTACATTATATCTGATATTTAATAAAATCTCCCAATTTTTAAAAAGGGAAGTTAAAAAATAAAAAAAAAAGTTAAAAAAGATGTTAAAAACTAGTGAACGTAAAAATTCTGGTTCAATCTAGTTGAAAGATTCTGGCGCCTTTAAAGTCCCAGGACACTTTGCGGTGAATAGTTTTCCACGACCAATCCAGTATAGGAGATAGAATGATTACAGTCACGATTGATTTTGACGCGGTTGATTCAGTTTTATAGTTTTTAGTCCCCTAACAAAGTTTTTAATTATAGAAAAGATTGACTGTTTAATTTCTTCCACTCGCTCAATTATTAAACGATTTTAATAAATCAATATTTGGCATTTGCCTGAGAGAATTGATTAATAGAGTCAATAGAAAGATATCAATCAAGCAATTTGCTGTCATCGCAAGCTTTGTGAAAATTTCCCGTTTTTTGTAGTGATGTATTAGGAACTTTCTGGGCGAAAGTATCGATAAATCTTTGCGTAACATTTAAACTGGAAACAATGCATCACGAAGAAAAAAGCTTTGTTTAATTTAGAATCGTGTTCTACAAATTTGGCAGAAATGTAAAAGAATACAAGATAAAAAAATTCATGTATTTACTCAGAAGTCGATAGATTCGTTATCTTTTAGAAGCTTTGGAATTTCGAGTCCGATTTTTAATTATTCAGATTTTAACTTTGTTGAATATCTTTCTGTTACAAAATAACATTTTGCAATTCTTTTGCGAAATAACATTTTGTAATTCCGTTGCAAAATGTTGCACAAAGGAGTACACGATGAACGTATCTTAAATGGCTATCAGGACGCCTGTTTGTGCGTAAAAATCAAATAATATTTTTGATTTTTAAAACTTTTCTCCAAGTGCTCATAGAGATATTATTCTTTTTTTAGTCGATGAAACTTAAAATAAAGAACAATAAAAGATATTAAAAGAGAACTGACAATTTTATATAAATGACGATAAAAGTGACATTTAATATGTTTGCTTTTGCATTTATTGTTATTAAATATTGTACGTTTTCTCGTTATTACTATAGATTATAAAATTGTATTAGTCAAAAATTATTTAAAATTTTAATAAATGTTATTTAACACATAGAAATATAATAATGAAATATTAATATGAAATTAGCTTCTATTAAATTTCATCTTATACAACAATTTAATTTAGACTGTATATAATGAACAAATAATTTTGGTTTTGAGTTGAGCTGAAACGTGTTTAATTTAATTATTTTCGCCAAGCTAAGTTGTGAGCAAGTTTAACACAACGTGGTGGTTACCTGGAATACCTAGCACATTCATATACTATTTCTGGAATAGCGTTGGGTGCTCTGATTCGAGGATAATTACAGCGCCGAAATGAATTGAAATAAGCGTCTGCTTTTCCCAGAAGTCGGCCCTGCAACATATTTAAACGTAAATTTATTACTATCTGTTTATTAAATGGATTCAGAAATAATTATTTATCATTTCACAATTTTCACTCAAAGCTGTTTCCTATTCAATACCCAAGAGCAATGCAAAACGGTAATTTAATGTTATAGTTATAATGTTAATTATAATTTAATGTTGTTAAAAAATTTTGTTTTCTCCATTTAAATGTTAATTATAATTTAATGTTGTTAAAAAATTTTGTTTTCTCCATTTATTTATTTGGACTCACTGTTTTTTAAACAACCTTTTGTTTTTTCAGTTTTTTGATTAAATAAATGTGTACGTCACACAATTTGATAATTACTTTCTACTAAATAGATAATTTTCATCCTGAGACCATAGTTTCAAAAATTATTTTTCAAAAAGAATACGTATCATCGTATTTGTAATTGTTAGTGCAAACATTTCTATCGCTTGTGAATCTACAATCTTTCGGAAGCTGTGTATTTTGGTAGGGACGAGAAAGCCAGCAGGAGCAAATGTAAATTTTTCTATGCATTTATTCATTTCGGTCACCGACGTTTTAATACACAGGGTGTCCTCCAAATATATTTAAACATTTTTTAACACAAGTCTTTTATGATTAATTGTATAAAATCTTGAAAATAGTATTCACGTGTATAGACTTTGTACATATTTTGTACATACTTTGTGTACATTAGCACTTTGTATAGAATTAATCTATAAAAACGCTACAACTTTTCTTTGTATAAGTACTTATTACTGTGTATTTATTTGTCACGCAATAGCGAATTTTAGTCCTGCATGCCAGAATGCTAAAATAAAAGAGTAGATAAAGCAGAAAAAGACTATAATAGGTATATAGTGGAATTGTTTGAGAATAAGAATTAGTTTTCTAACTGTTTACTATTCCGATAAAATTACACGTTTGTCATGTTTATTCTGTTTGACAGATTGATAAGAAATAAAAATTTCATCTCTTCAAGCGAGTATTTTATCTATTGAGCACCCAGTGTATGTATCTGTCACTCGGAGAACTTTAGAATGCTTTTCTTAGAATTTAAAATCAGAAAGAGGCTTAGAATGCAAAGTCTGGATCTCTGAAGAATAGGTGCTTCAACTAAAGTGAGGCGTATTATTCATTCATCGAATTTTTTACTTTTCAATTTTCAATCGATAACTTCTCCAATGAAATCGACAGATTTTACGAGATATTTCAAATGATTACTACCTTACATTTTTCCATATTGAAGAAATGCATTTCTAAATTGTACCTGCTTTTGCTATTTGACAAAAGCACGGTATTTCCTGTCTTTATGAATGTATGTTCTTTTCCAACACTCAATCTTGAAAAATATTATTTTCATGTAAACTAGTAATTTACGTTAAAAACTCTTAAAATTACCAATTGGTAATTTTCTTTTAAAAAAACTCTTAAAATTATCAATTGGTAATTTTAAGTTTTAAAAAACTCTTAAAATTACCAATTGGTAATTTTAAGAGTTTTTAATCATATTTACGGGATTTTAAGAATATCGTGCACTGAAAAAAGAGAGTCTTAAACCATTTACACAATCAGTTAATTTTATGCCTTAAAACAGGACTAAGTCATCTTTTGGTCTTTAAATCAGTCCAAATTGACACCTACGTAAACGGTTACAGACAAAAATGGACTGAAAACAATACTTTTTTTCTGTGTGTTTTTTCGTGAGGCATTCTACGAAATATTCTAATTTATTTTTTAATTGAAACAATTTTTTTCCAATTCTATATGAAAAATAAAGGACCACGTGTTTTTGTTATTTTGTTATTTGACAAAAAGTATAGAAGTTATGATTATTTAAAATTTATCATCTTTATAAGTACCTGTAGATTATTTTTGAAACGGACTTTTCTGTTATAATAGAAAATAAATTGTACAACTGTGTGCTAAAAAATTCGACTTTTGAAGCTCCCTAGTGCGCTAAAAGTACTTTTTACGCACTAGTGCGTAGAAAGTTGAGTTTTTTGCGCACAGTAATACAAAAAATAAAAAAATAATGCCCCGTAAGAAATTTGTTGTTTGTGAGGATTTTTAAGGGTTTCTTAGAGTTTTGAAGAATGTAATTAAATTTAAAGGGTATTAATACAGCTTCAAAGGAAATTTTATCTTCAATGCTTTAATTATCCTTTAAACGCGTTTATTATTAATGTTCGCTCTTTGATCAAGAAATAGAATAATTATGATAAAAAGTTTAATACGTGAATATTCTTTCAATTTTCCTGGATGTATTTTCCAAAGAAGAAGTTATATTGCTTTATACGTGGAGCCATTCTTCAAGGTTCACCAGCTCAGTACAAAACTCTTTCATCTACTTCCGTAATATCAAATACTTTGAATAACCATGTATCTTAAAACTAATAACGTCTATAATGGAAGACCGATATATGTTATGAAAGAGATATTCAGTTGCACGATGCATTCTTGTTTTTCAAAATACACGAACCGCTTTTTTTAACTTCTCTAAAATATAATTATGATAAAAAGTTTAATAAAACTATAAAAAAAAATTGTACACGTTTTTTTAAGGTTTATTGTTTAGTAGCAACATTGTTCATTCTCTAAGGTTTAAAATTCTCGCTGAAACTAAAATTTATCAGCGAATTTTCGCTGATTCGGTTTAGATTTTAGTTTTTGCATCTCAGATGACGCTAATATGGTTTTCGCTGATTAGAGAGAAGACAACTCATGAAGCAATTTATATTTTTGAATGGAAAAGACGATTTGATAATATCCAGAGTAAATATCCTTACTCTGGAAAGTTTAAGTAATTTTTAGTGCAACTAGTATGTAAATCTTCGCTATCCACGATCTGGAATATGAAAGAAATGGGAGAAGCACATGCAGCCTCCACAGAGCAATTAAATAAAGATTTGTCAGCCGATGGTGCAACTGCCCGTGAAAATATCGGACTTTTCTGGCGAGAATTACTCTTAGCCGAGTCTCATTATTATTCCGACGACGTTCGCCTACTCGAAAAGTTTAATTTACCTTTGCAACTTATTTTACTGCTCTTTTTCGATGGAGTACAAGCTCACAAATTGAGAACATCAGTGGTTCCAGTTTTTACAATAAAAAGCAAATTTCCTGTAGCATTAACCCTAAAATAAAAACTATTTCTTGCCTTATAGTCACTCGAGAGCCTCATCGTTCAAGTTTATTATTTTTTCAAGAATATCATAAATTTTCCTTACATTCTTTGTACTTTTAAGATCACGATTATCTTCGAATCCTTTACATCGCCTCATTCGAGTAATAAAGGTTATAGAAATTTCCTCTACAAGAAAAGCTACTTTTATAATGCGCCTTATATAGTAAGTATACACAACTTTACACATTCTTTCAACTTAAAATATACATACCCGTGCATTTCGCAAAAATCGTTTTTCAGAATCTAAACAGTTTTTTCAACCCGTGTAAATACATTATTTTTGCCTATAAATTCAAATTTACGGATTTATAAATCAAAACCGTGTTTGAAATGTAAAAATAATTATTTGTAAAAATTATCAATATATAAAATAGTTATAATATAATTGTTTTACAACATCAGTTGTTTTGCTTTTACATGTTTTAACTATATGCTTCTATCAGCAAAAATGTAAAGAAAATAAGCAAAATTAGCAAAATAAGCAAAATAAGCAAAATAAACAAAATAAGCAAAATAAGCAAAAATTATGTATCATGTAAATATTTGGAAAACATTTGAAAACTAAAATTACATATTCCTTTAGGAGTTACGTATGCGTGCAACATCCAGTTCAAGATAAGCAAGTTTCGGTATAAGCTCCTTAAAATACGCTTCTAACTTGTGTTGACGTCTGTGCAGAAGTTTGTGGAAAGTGCTACCAACTGCGTAATTGTGAATGAACATGATCGTGGTATTTTTAAGTTGGCAACACTTGCCACAAACTTTTGCACAGGTGCCAATATGAGTAAGCGTATCTGCGTATCTGTGTTATATAATGAACTTAGGTTTAAGCTTCATTATCTTAAACTATTGTAATCACACTCACTCGTAAAGTTTAAGAAGCTAAAGTCGGGCGAATTAATATGTCAAATTAAAGTTGGAGTACAATTTCTTGTGATTGAATAAAATTTTATCAAGTCCTGAATAGAATGGTTATATAACTAGGCTTAAATATCAGTTGAAGAATATCTTTGTAAGACAGTCAAAAGCTTTGGGAAGTTTGCATTAGTTTGTGCAGAAGCCTTTCACCTATTGAAATTCTATCCTTATTGAAAATTAATGGCTCACTGAATACAATCGTGACTAAAATTGACTTGAAACTTAAAAGGTTGTTCAAGTATTAGCCAACACAATTTTCTATCAATTCCAATCATCCTTTTACCCCTGTCGGTTTTACCTTTTATCATTACGAACCGTACTGCTTCCTTTGAGCATTAGGTAATACCCGAACCACCCTTGAATCCTAATTAGACTGTAAAAATAAAACGGATTTCAAATTACGGAAAGAGAATAACAAATTCTGTTCAAGAAAAAGAGAAAGCTTTTATTCCGTTTTTCCCAATGGTGAACTTATCTTTTATTTATACGAGGTAAATTAATGTACATATACAAAATTAAGTGATCCAATCTAAGTACACTGAATTATATGGACGAAACTAAATTTATACTGAATGTACTAAATATATATTACTATTGTCGAATTATAAAGTATATATACTTTAAATGTAATAATTTTAAATACTATAGTATTTAAATTATTATTATTTTAAATACTATAGTATTTAAATTATTATTATTTTAAATACTATAGTATTTAAAATTATTACATTCTCATCAATAATGAGAGTGTATTTTTTAAAACAATATTCTTTAAACGAAAATATATAAATAAATAAATCAAGTTCAACTTATCATGAGTTATGAATACAATAAATACAGAATTCCAATTATCCGGATCAATTGTAGACTTGATCCGGATAATCGGAATTGACATAAAAAATTATATATTTAGAGAAATGAAACATCAATAGGAATTTTAATTTTACTCATTGTGCAGTGAATCAAGTATGATTTTTGTAAATTTATTGTAAAAGATAATTTTATTTTAACATTTCTATCAATATAAGTTATCACAGTTTATACTTAAAAGTATCAAATTGATATCAAAAATATCAAATTGATGAAGATTTTGTGATCAATTTGAAACTTTTCGTTATCAATTTGAGACTTTTCATTATCAATTTGAGACTTTTCGTTATCAATTTGATACTTTGTTGATACTCAAGTTGATACTCAAGAAAACTGTGATATTAAGGAGGAATCAGACACATACATATTGAAAGTGAGGTTATCTTTCTGTGTAAAATTTTGCTTCTTCAATTAACATAATCTTTTACTTTTGCAATTTTCTTTAGTCAAAAGTTACCAAATGTTAGTTTAAACAAAACGAGTCAAACAAAATGAGTCAAACTCTTATAAAAATCCGGATAAGTAGAATTCTGTATATGAATATACTAAATATACTAAATATACTAAATATACTAAATGTACTAAATATACTAAATATACTAAATATACTAAATATACTGAATTTATAGTAAATTAATGTATACAAAAATAAATAAACCAAATTTACTTTATTCAACGTAGAGTATACGTGAAAATAGTAAGATTTCTCATTTTTCTCCATAGTAGTATAAGAGAAGGAGTTTGCTAAAACTGGAGTTTAAAAATGCAAAACTTTAATTAAACGGTAAAATCTAGTCTACTCGGACTTTATCTTTCAACTGCTTTCTACCTGCTTTTGTCTACAAGCCCTACAAATAAACTTCAGAGTGCCACTGGCGATTTAGAGAAGTTGCATTTGAAGGTATTACCGGAATATTTGACCGTGCATATATACATACATTGCAAACACAACTTAAGCCTCTTCAACTTACGACCCGCTGTCAGAGGCTCTAGTTAACAGTTGAATTTGCATAAGTTACACCCCCCTATTTATGACCCTAATTTGTGTTTGTGTATCATTGCTGCGAGCATATACAGCATCCACATTTTCCATATACCATCAAATTTAATTCCTCTTAACAAATACCCTCACAAATTTTCCCTGTTTTGCTTTTCAACATCAACCAGTACTCTTCGCTCATGTCTGTACACAACGAATTATTCTACTCAACAATTCTTTCATTTTTGATTTCGTTCTGCTTCATTATTTTTCGGAATTTTTGGATTTTTAATTTTATACTATTAACAGTCGAATTAAGACCAATTACAAATTTTATCCATCAAAGCTGAAATTCTGATTGAATGGAAGTTAATTAAAGTTTAATAATGTCGTTAAAACTTTGTTAAATTGATATTTCAATTGATTGGAATGCGGACATTTATTTTTGTAATCCAATTAAATTTGGCTCAATTGAAAAGTAAATCAGCATGGATTGGTTGTAATTGGATGGATTGAAGTTTAATCAGAGATATTGTTTGTTTGGACGAAAAATAATTGAATGAAATGACAGTATATTTTTTCAGAACCTCTTTAACTTATTTATTTGGTTCAAAGAAACAATTTATTTTTGTAAAGTTATGTGATTGAATTGGCCATTCCAGGTCACATAACCTAGAAGAAGAAGAAGAAGAAGAAGAAGAAGAAGAAGAAGAAGAAGAAGAAGAAGAAACAATTTATTTGATTCAAAGATGAAATTTATTCGATTGAAAGAAATAATTTATATGGTTCTAAAGAAAAAATTTATTTAGTTTTTTTTGTATCAGGGAAATAATTTATTTGGTTCAAAGAAATAATTTTGTTTCTGGGAAATAATTTATTTGATTCAAAGCAATAATGATAAATAATTTGACGCAAATAAAACTTTATTTATCGTAAATAAGACTATTATTTGTTTCATATAAATATTATTTGAAGCAAAGTTGTTAGACTCTGCGAGAGAAATATATCTTTTCTTTAGATGTAGGTATTTGATTGATCAAAAGCTTCTATAAGTTTGCTGAGATTCGACCAATTGAAGTTTGGGTTGATTGAAATTTAAAATCGATTGAAGTTCGATTAAGGCTTGAATTTACAATTGTACATTGAAGTTTTAGTTGATGGAAATTTGAATAAATTGAAAACTTCATTTATTAAAACTTAAATTAATGCTGTAGATAAATTGAAGTTAATTCGTAATTAATTAAAGTCTGGATTAATTAAATTATGAATAATTAATTGACGTCTAAATTAATTGAAATATGAATTAATTGAAGTCCGAATATTAATTGACGTTCGAATTAATTGAGGAATGAATTCATTGAAATCTGAATATTAATTTACGTCTGAATTAATGGAAGTGTGAATTAATTGAAATCAGAATATTAATTGAAGTCTGAATATTAATTGAAGTAAGAATTAATTGAAGTTTGAATCAATTGAAATCTGAATTAATGGAAGTCTCAATTAATTGAAGTATGAATTCATTGAAATCTGAATATTAATTGAAGTCTGCATTAATTGACGTCTGAATTAATTGACGTCTAAATTAATTGACGTCTGAATTAATTGAAATTTAAACAGATTAAAATTCAAACACATTTGATAAAACTTTCACGTAAAGCTGCATAATGATTATTGCCATTTTTTGAAAAGTTAGTTCCAATTGAAAGTCTTTATTAAGTTGGAATGAATTGTAATCTAAATAACATCGTTTACATTAAAATAGAGTTGAGATTAATTGCAATTTGCGTAAATTGAAATTTACATAATTTTATGGCTGGTATATCGGTAATACTGTAAATAATGTCTGAAAAGCCATATTTCACAAGTGATACAAAGCGTGTTTATTATTAGCAATTACATACAATAACTGCGCTATAAAAAATTGATTAACCTTTCATATGGTGTATATTTAAATTGACTCGAAAATTGTAATGAATTTTCTCAATGTAATAATGGTGGGACAAGTTACAAAAAGAGAAGCAATTCTGGAGGTTAATTAAATTATCATTTTGGAGAAATTCTGCACCAGATTTCATTTTAAGGATTACAGGACGAACACATATGCAGAGATATGCACATAAATTGCACTCTGTGTATTTTGGGTGAAAGAAAATTATGGTAATAATTTTCGAATCATTGACATTTAAGGGTGCTTAACGATGCGTTAACCTAATTTATTAATTTAAAGTCAAAGCATCCTCATCTAAATTGATTACAATAGAGTAATACGTATATATATATGTATGTGTTTTGATACTGATAGCAAACCAAGTGAAATGAGTAAAGTTTACTCAGGTCCAATTTAGTGATAGGAAAGTCAACTTTAGTAATAACTCGAGCACAAATTCCAATGTGCTATTTGAGGTATATATTTTAAACTTTCATGCAGAAAATTTTATCAATTTTTTGTTTTGAACATTGCAAAAAAATCATTGGAAAAATACAAACTACAACATCTCTAAATCTGAATTAGTCGTTCACTAATTTGAATTAGTAAGTGTTTTTATTAATTCAAATTAGTGGATGACTTTTTACTAATTCAGATTTAGAGAGATTTAAAATTAAACACAAATTCTTTACTTTTTATTTATTCTCCTTGTAAATTTTGCTAAGACTTATTATTGTAGACTTACTATTGTTGTTACTATTGTTGTTATTATTGTTGTTATTATTGTTGTTATTATTGTTGTTACTATTGTTGTTACTATTGTTGTTATTATTGTTGTTGTTATTATTGTTGTTATTATTGTTGTTGTTATTGTTGTTGTTACTATTGTTATTATTGTTGTTATTCTATTATTTATATTATTATTGATTAATTTCATTGAGAATGTAATTAACTGCAATTATCGCAAGGTAATCACAATCACGAGTGTCGATTATAGAGTTTGCTTTGCAACAATTGCTCTTCACAACGGGTAACCATCTACTTGGAGAATTTCATTAGTAGAATTGGCAAATACTTGGATATGTACAAACATTGTATACAAAAAGCATATATACTAATTAATAAATGGCCATTTGAGGGGAAATGGTCTGATTTTAATAACAATCCGTAATTTCAATTATGTTGCTTATTTTATAAATTGTCGTGCAAATATCAACTAATTGTCGAATAAAACAATGATAATTTTAATTCGCAATGTGACTCTTTAATTAAAATTTACAATACACATCGATGCTGTTGTATATTTATATGTCCAATCGTGTTATTTGAAACTCTCTGGTATTACCATATTTTCAAATAAACAGAATTTCGTTCTTTGTTCAATTATCCTCCATCAATATTGTCTCACTCGAATTAACTGGCACCCAGTCCAAAATGCTGTTCAAATGTCCAAACGTCACTTTGAACAAAATTTCATAGAATGCGATTACTCCGATTTACAATTAAACTACGTTTTCTCTTCAAAATAAATAACCGTTCGTTCACTGTCAACCCAGTAGTGCAATTAAATTCGCACTGTCATTTAATTCGCTTTTCTGAAAATTTATTTCAACAACATAATTTTTTGTTAATTGTATCTTTCAGCATTCATCGGAACAAATCAATTCTTCTTTTTATCGATTGCTTTGATAAATCAATAATGCTATAATTTTAGCCTTTTAATGTTTATCATTTTATTTCATTTTAAGTTATAATTCAAGTTTAATTAAAGTTTTATTTCATTTTAAGTTAAAATTAAAGTCTCATTAAAGTTTTATTTCATTTTAAGTTACTATTACAAAAACAAAATGTTAAAATAAAATGTTGAAATGAATAAATATTAAATTAAATGTAAGTCTTGAAAGGTTTTTATGCGCGGGATTAAAATCAAACTGTATTTGAAAAATTAACAAAGCAGAATGCATTCTTTTATTAACAATAGGTGCATCATGGATTTTGAAAATTATTCTTGAGAGACAGAAAATTGAGATAAAATTTTTATTTGTGTTTTAAATTCAATGCCTTTTAATTATTTAGAGAATGTACTAAAATTATAGTCGTGAATAAAAAAGCAATTTCTATATTTATGCAAATGTTTTTAATTAAATTCTTTCTCTGTGTGAGAACAAAACACACATGTTGACGACTTTGGCACGCACGCTTTTCCAATTTAAGAAGATTTAAAATACGGAGACACCCTCCGTTCAGCAAGGGAATGGAAGTTTCATAAATATCGTGTTCTATTTCAGTCGCGCACTTTAAAAGCTCAGAGAATTCTTTAACGTCTAAGTTGTTAGTTAAAAGATTTTATTTCTTTCCAGTTTATCTTCGATTTCCTCTTTTTTTTAAACTAAAATTGTGTTTTATACAGCTACTTGAATATTGAAACACAAATCTAATTTCGAAAATTGATTTATTTTTATTCTATTTGGATTTCAATATTTGATGTGTTTTGTTTCGAATGATTTACTTTAATTTTATTTCATGTAATTGCGAGTAGTTGATTTGCTTTACTTTTAATCAATTTTAATTAGTTGCTTTGCTTTACTTTTTTTGTATTTAATTAGTTACTTCGTTTTTTTAATTAGTTATTTCGTTTTTTAATTAGTTATTTCGTTTTGTAAGAAGTTACTTCGCATCGCTTTTTTTTTAAATTTAATTAGTTATTCCGCTTTACTTTTGTTTTATTTAATTAGTTGATTTACTTTATTTTAATTTTAATCACTTGATTTGATTTACTACTATTTAATTAGTTGATATATTGTGTCATACATATTTTTGGAAATTGAGACCCTTTGGTATTTTTCCCATTGATTTCACGTCAAATTACAATAGAGTAATATTTTTTGCCCCCTTGAAGGATATCACATGTAGATGATCCTGTTTTTACTTAATTGTAATTAGTTAATCAGTGTTCCGTGAGGATCAAATTGATCCAGAAAAGCGAATCAAAACGTTGCAAATCAACATTTTGATTCGCTTTTCTGGATCAATTTTATCCTCACGGAACTAATGTATTTTACTCGTGCTTAAGTTTAATTAATTGTTTAGTAAACAAGTTGATCCCAATATTAATATACCTTAAGGCTAAATACAGTTATAATATAATAAATAATAAATATGGCTTTTATTTTAATTTTTAAATTAATTCAAACCGTGCATAAATTAATTTTATGCAACATTTTCAATTTGATGTAAAAAGTGCAAGATCAACGGGATTTTAAAATTCAGAAGATTCATTAAAGATAAGAAATTGAAGTCAAATGAAGAACTAATTTAGTCAAATTTGCTCAGAAAAGGTAATTTTAAAGTAAAGTTTAAATCTCTTTTCATTCGCTTTCTTTGATATTGTGATGCAAATATTAAAATTTTAGCTCATTAAGACTTGATTTGAGAATATTTGTAGAAATACTTGAAATGGATGTTTTAAATTGAACACGAGTCTATTATCTACAATTGTGAAAAGTTTTCTTAAAATAGCTAAGTCTGTTGCAGTAACAAGTATCATTATTTCAGTGAAACATTTGTCTAACTCAGATAAATTCTTTTACGTGCACAATAACGGTAGCTTTTTTTGTAATTTATTGATGAATTATAGAAAAACTGCCGTTATTGTTTCTAAAGATATTTTTATTAATTCGAAACATAGTTTGAATTGTTTAACCCTTTCTTTAAAATAATCTTTGTTCATTTATCCGAAATGTATGACTACGACTAAAAATTAATACACCTTGATCTTATTTTTCATCATAATTATTAAATCCAAAACAATTTAACAAAAAATATTTATATTACATCATCATATTATCATCAAGTTATACAATATAATAAACTTTAACTACCATCAATTGTTTATAGTAAAGGCATCAAAACGGCTTAATTGGTCGAAATAAAAATTGCAGAATAATCAAATATAAATTTGTATTAAAAAGACATCTTTTGAAAATAAAAATACATCTTTTGAGGATAAAAATACATCTTTTGAGGATAAAAATACATCTTTTGAAGATGTATTTTTAATACAAATTTATATTTGATTATTCTGCAATTTTTATTTCGACCAATTAAGCCGTTTTGATGCCTTTATTATCATCAAGTTATATTTATATTAGTTAAAAATTATATATATGATTTAAATTTACGTATGTTTTATTTTTGTACAATACGATTATTGTATCAGCCTTTGTAGCTATAGACAAGTGTAAATAAACCAGGGATGGGGACGAAATTGGTATATTTGTTCCGTTCCGTGACAATGAAACAGAACGAAATTCAATCTGACTTTTGTTCCGTTCCACTGCACGGAACGA
>WNHD01000465.1:0-30785 GCA_011057455.1 Ganaspis sp. Gsp50
GGAGTAAATTACAGTTTTTCATTATTTCTGACATTTAAAATTCTATTAATTATATAACTTCTAATATTATTATTTTTTAATGACATTTCCTTTTGGAAATTTTTCTGTATTAAAAAACAAATCATTTGATTTGAAAAAAGTATATATTTTACCAAAATAGAGTAGATTTCTAGTAGAAAAGAAATCGACTGACACATAAATTGTTCTTTTCAACTGAAATTTATAGATAAATTGTAATTCTTCATTTATTTATGGAATTTATATTTTAAATTAGTTTTATAATTAAATTTAGATAAATTATGCTTTTTAAATTATTAAAAAATGTTAAAAGTTGATATTTGTAAAAAATTCATCTATAAGGAAGCAAAATTTTCATGAAATGAATATAATTTTCTACTTGTTTTATTATTATTTATTCATAGTCCACTTTTGTTTATTTGTTATATTTAAAAAAAAAATTTAACTACTTGTAACATAAAGATTTCTTTACATAAGATTTCAGGAGTTTGAATTCTTTTTATGGTTCTAAAATAAATTTCAGTATCTGGATGATCTTGAGCAAACATTAGTTCGGATAAACGATTTTCTACTGTAAATGTAAAGCTCTCAGTAATATTCAATTAAAATCATAGCCAGGTAAATATAACAATTAAATGAATGTAAACAAGAAAAAAATTTAAGCAAGCAAAAAATGGAAACAATTAAAAAATGGAAACAAGCAAAAAATGGAAACAAGTAAAAAATATAAACAATTAAAAAATGGAAACAAGCAAAAAATGTAAACAATCAAAAAATGGAAACAATCAAAAAATGTAAACAAGCAAAATTAAAGTTTAAAAAAGTTTATTAAGAAAAAGTATATACAGTGTACTCTCAAGTACCTTTAATGGCACTTTACGTACAATTTTTCCTATAATTTCATTATTTGTTCCCTATAGTAATATAAAAATGTACACTCCCGTCTTTTGTAGAAAAAATATTATGAAAATTTGGCAAATTAGCAACTTAAATGTTTTTTTTTTTAATTATTTGTGTTTAATTGTTCTCTTATCATTTTAACGATAAAACCGTTGTTTCAGCCTCAATCTTAGTAATAAAAAGGCAGTTGTGTCGAGAGCAATATAAAGTACAATTAGCATTGCCATGCTGAACCAATAATCAGAATATTTCATTCCAACTTCTTTTAAAAGTTGTTTCGGTTGAGAAAAATGACAATAATCCAGGGTACATCGCATTTTTGATCTGTCGTATCTGAAAGGAAACAATTTTATTTTCAAATATTTTAAAATCCTTTTAAAATCATAATTTTATTTTTATTTTATTCATATTTTTTTTAATTTTATTTTATTTTTTTCGAAAATTGTAATTTAAAGTACATATTTTATTTTAATTTTAAAATCATAATTTAAAGTATTTTATTTTATTCTAAAATTATAATTCAAAGAATTTTATTTCATTTCATTTTTTTTTATTTAATATCAGTTTATTTATTTTAAAATTGTTGCCAATAATTCTCGAATATTGTTTTAAGATTGCAATAAATTGGAAAATTCTATTTGAATCGTAAATTCTACATTTTGATTTTTATTTTGTGTTTCGGTTTTCTTACCCATATATGGCAACCATCATTCCTTCGAAACCGTATTTCAAAAAGGAAATATGAAACAACCATTGTAAAAATGGCTGAGCGTCATTCATGTGGACAAAAAATCCACTGAATATTGTAAAAGGCATTATTATTAGTGGTCCAAATATCACACCATTCTGAAAGAACAAAAATAAATGAAAAACAATATTAAATGAGTACCTGCTATTAACAATCAAAATAAATTAATTCCAAGATCTTTATTATTACTTTATTATTTTTAACATATGTTAAAAAAAACGTCATCGCTAATATTTAACATATTTTGAAAGACATCAAACAATATTTGTGATTTTTTCAGCCTTTAAATAGCTTAAGAACTCTTTTAAAAATTAAAAAAATTGTTTTTTCAATAAATAATTAAAAAATCAACGTTTAGGATTACAATCGCCTTTTTTCATCTTGTTTTTTATTTTTTTTTCAACATTATTTGATGCTGGAAAAGTAACTCACTCACAATGAACAAAATTTGTGTGTACCTGTATTTTCATAGCTATTCCAATAATGAGACCTATTTTCTGAGCAACAAGGCTTGTAACAATGCAGATTAAAATATAAAGACCGAGTCTTTTTACTTCTTGTACTTGGCCACTCATATAATAAACTATTAAAGTATAAATAAACGTCGCTGTAATTTGTACCGGGAAATCAGCCAATTTGTTGGCCAAGTAATAAGAACGAAGTTTATACCATCGGTTGAAATGCTCTCTTGTCAAAACTGGTACTTCCAAGGGAACTGAAAAAGATTTTTTTCGTAAATTAAAACCGACTAAAAAGAATTTCGTAAATTAAAGTCGATTAAAAAGAATTTCGTAAATTAAAGTTGACTAAAAAGAATTTCTTAAATTAAAGTCGACTAAAAAGAATTCATAAATTAAAGTCGATTAAAAAGAATTTCGTAAATTAAAGTCGACTAAAAAGAATATTTTCTATACTATACAAGACATTACTGAGAAATTATTATTATTTGAATGGAAAATTAAATATTGTACTTTCATCAACGCCTAAGGCTTTTAAAAGATATTTGACATGTAAGCGTGCCTCTTAGATAATCAAGAGAAAGCGCATTTATTCTATTAGTGAAGAAATAGAAATAATCATTTACATGTTATGAGAGCTGCACTAAACGCACTAAACATCAGGAACATAACGTTGAAGAAAAGTAGATTGTAATTATCCAAAGCATAATCAGCGTCCTGGCCAATCCTGAAGAAAATAATCCCAACCAAAATTGCGATAATCAAGTGCATAGAAAGTCGCATGTAGGTCAGAACCTGTTCAAATCATAAAAATTTTAATTTACATTTTTTAAAAAAATATCAATGCATTTTTTCTAAAAAGTATCAATGCATTTTTTCCAAAAAATAACAATCGATTTTTTATTTCTGTGGAATTTGTTCTATCGCATTGATTTTTGGAATTGATTTTTGGGACTGATTTTTGGAATTAATTTTTGGGACTGATTTTTGGAATTGATTTACAAGATTGATTTTTGGGATTGATTTGCGGAATTAATTTACAGGATTGGTTTATGGGATTGATTTTTGGGATGGATTTTTGGAATTGGTTTACAAGATTGATTTAATTTTAAAAAAATGGTTAAAAAGGTTGAAACGTTTAATTTTGGAATGAAAAATCAGTTTGATAATTACTCTGTCTCTGGAAAGTCGAATTGCATTTTGTTTGAGAAGAATGCACAACTGCAACCAAAATCCAGTGGCATGGTTTGTAGAATTTTTGCCTTTGATTCTGTTTTTAGGAGGCGTGATGAGTGACGAAAGATTTGGTGACATAATTGGAGTCATAAGATTCCCATTGATCAACTCTTTTATTTTGTCCAGATCATCTTTTGCAGCTGATCTCCAAATATTACTTTTACCGTTTTCTATCAAGTTTATTAACTTTGATACATGATTACCATAATCTCCGTTGCAAATTTCTAACACTGGAAACCAAGAAAAATAATTATTAGTTTAATTTATTTTTATTTTACAGAAATTTGAAAAACGCAATAATTGAATATAATAAAATGGAAATAAAAGTAATAATAAAAACAACAACATACAATATAATAAGAACAATAACAAAAAAAAAAACGATGAAACAAAAGCAAGAACAATAATAGTAATAGCAATAATAACAAAGAAAAATAAAGAAATAAAAGCAACAACAACAATAATAATAATAATAATAATAATAATAATAGCAATAATAAATGCTTCCCTATGAGGAAGCAAAAAAAACAAAGAAACAAAAGCAACAACAATAATAGTAATAGCAATAATAACAAAGAAAAACAAAAAAATAAAAGCAACAACAACAACAACAATAATAATAATAATAATAGCAATAATAACAAAAAAAAACAAAGAAACAAAAGCAACAACAATAATAATAATAGCAATAATAACAAAAAAACAAAGAAACAAAAGCAACAACAATAATAAAAATAATAGCAATGATAGTAACAATAAAATTAGTAATAATAATAATAATAGTGTAAATAATAAGATAGTATTTTATTATTAATGCAAATACGCAAAAAAGAAGAAAGTCAAAATAGAAAAAAAATTTCTTACCAAAGTCTGCTGGATTATGATAAGTTGGACAATGTAATTGTAATGAAGCTAAAAAAGTAACTAAATTTCTCGTCCCGCCAGTATAAACGCAATTTCCTTCGGCCACAACATAAAGATGATCTATCATATCAAATAATGTCGCACTTGGTTGATGAATTGTACAAATTATTGTTCTTCCTTCTCGGGCCAACATTTTTAAAAAAGCCAAACATTGTTTGGAAGATACGCTATCCAGCCCACTGTAAAATAAAAAAATTTTATACTATTTTTCCATTTAAATTAAATTAATATTTCTGTGACCCAAGGACACGACTGCCAATTTGCAAAAAAAAAATGTTTGCAAAATAAAGGTTTGCAGAATAAATTTACCAACTAATTCTAAATATTGTTTAGTTAACAGTTAGTATATAATAATTTTTTTATAAAAATCTAATTTTTTATTTATTCAACAAACTTCAATTTTTATTTTTTTTTCTCTAAAAGGAAAATTAGTTCCATTTCTTCATTCGAATTTTTGTTACAATTTTCAAACTATTTTGTTTCAATGTAACAATATTTGCTGAGAATTTGTTAAACCGA
Organism: Ganaspis sp. Gsp50; assembly: GCA_011057455.1. Lineage (NCBI taxonomy): Eukaryota > Metazoa > Arthropoda > Insecta > Hymenoptera > Figitidae > Ganaspis > Ganaspis sp. Gsp50. The sequence goes on from WNHD01000465.1 coordinate 4,804, forward strand.
TAGACAAGTAATATTGTGGAAACAATTAATTATTTTCAAAACAATATTTTTAATGCCAACAATTATTTTTGAACAAACATATTTTGGTTGTTTATATTTTGTTTTTATATTTATATAATATTTTATATTTTGTTTTTATTTTGGTTGTTTTGACTAAAATAATAATAAAATGATCAATTAACATATTTTATATTTGTTGCCAAAATAATCAACATATTTTAATTGTTGAGTGTGAATTTGATTTAAAAAATTATTGATGAGATTGTAAAAATATTTATAGCGAATTACGTGTACAATATGTGTACAAATAATACATTAAAAAAACAAAAAAACAAAAAAAAAACAAAACAAAAAATTTCTAAAAAATATCATAAATCTCTAAAACATTTAAAATTTAAATTTTCTAACCTTTCTATATTATGAATTTTAAATCGGTTTCAAACTTTACAGTTTTCTGTCTTTTTATTTATTTTTTTTTTAAATTGCGAATACACAAATTATTGTGGTTAATTGTTGTTAATTTTTGTAGAGTGTGTAAAAAAAATGTTTCAACTTTGATAAAAGTGGACATTATTGTAGAATATAATTACCTTGTTGGCTCGTCGAAAAACATAATTGGTGGATTATTAATTAGCTCTAAAGCAATTGCCAGTCTTTTTCTCTGTCCCCCGCTAAGTTTGTCAGTACGAGTTTTTCTACATTTTGAAAGACCCATCGCTACTAAAATTTGATCAACCTAAACAATAAATAAATTATTTTATTACACTTGAATTTTATTCTTTAGAAAATTTTCTTTTTACCAAATCAGATTTTTTTATCCAGTTCGTAATTATTATTTGTGAATTTGATAAAATATTTTATTCGTTTAATTAATATTTAATATCTTATTCATTTGATAATTCAATATATTGTTCATTTGATAATTTAATATTTTGTTTATTTGACAATTAAATATTTTATTTATTCGACAATTGATAATTTTATTTATTCGACAATTGAATATTTCGTTCATTTCAATTCATATTTTAATTTCATATTTTATCTATTTGACAATTAAATAAATTACTGTTTATCAATTTCGCTTTACTGCATTTGAATTTAATCTTTTTGAAAATTATTAATTAATGAAAACCGAGATGAAAACAAAGTAATAATAACTCTTTTATTGCACTTGGACTTTATCTTCTTGAAGTGTTCCTTTTCATACAGAGAATATGTAAAGTTCTATTGGCAGTGTTATAAAAATTTTCAAAGTTTTAAAAAACCATTTATAACTAAATTTGTTATTAAAAAAAAATTATTTACAAATATTTGTCTTCTTACAGTTTGCTTTTTCAATGAAGCAGAAGTATTTAGCTTCAAATTCGCAGCACAATCCATTGCTTCTTGGACTGTGAGAAGTTGTTGTAAATTATCATCTTGCATAATATAAGCAGATAATCTCCGAAAAGTTGTTAAATCCCGAATTTCCCCATTGACCAATACACTTCCGGTTACAGAAGATGTCCTAAAATCAAATCAAACTGTTCAAAATCAATTATTTCTATAATTTCAGTTCCAATTATTAATTCCAAATGATCTATCGAAATACTTATAATTCAGTTTATTTATTATTTTTTATTTAGCTATTTAGTTTATTATTATATTTTTTTATTTTTGCTCATAGGGAAGCATTGTTTTTTTTCTTTATTGTTTTTTATTATTTTTCTTTATTATTTTTTTTATTATTTTTTATTATTTTTATTATTCTTTTTTATTATTTATTTTTATTATAATAACATTATTCAGCCTGTACAGCCTTTCAGATTTTTATATGTTTTTATTACTTTTTGTATTCAAAATTTTCGAAATTACGAAGAAAAAGCAAATACAGAATATTTAAAAAAAAGAGTTTTATCTGTTATTAAAAGATAAAATAAAGCTTTTTTTAGAAATTAAAATTTTGAACTTTAAATTTTTTAGAAGTACAAAAATTATTTTGAGGAAGCTGTCCACTTAGTTTTGTCTTATAAATATAAATAAATAAATATCTCACGTAAATCCAGCTAAAATGTCCATCATGGTAGATTTTCCTGCTCCAGATGGACCTATAATTGCTGTAAGCTCTCCAGGTCTAAAATCTCCAGAAATATCGGATATCAAATTTTTTCTTTCTAAAAAACAAAATATACAATTTGTAGAAGCTTTATGATGCGAGTTGGTAAATTATCGGTTAATTAACAATTAAAATGTACCTATAAGTACAAAGTATAAAAGAAATTTTGTGTAAAAAATCAATTTTATGTTAAAAAACAATTTTATGTAAGAAAGCAATTTTATGTAAACAATCTAATTTTAATTAAAAAAAAGAATTTTATATAAAAAAGCAATTTTATGTAATAATTTATGTACCTAATAATATTTTAATTTCAAGAATTACTTTAAAAAACTGATTTGCCAAAAAGCAATCAATTTCCATAAAAGCTTAAAACAAAATAAAAATTGAGACATTGAAATGAGTGATTAAGAAACCACCTGCCTTAAAAAGCCAAGATTGTGAAAATTATCCATTATAGAGATTTTTAAAAGCCTCTGGTCGTTGGCTTTTGCTATCAAGGTTTTAACAACTTGATAAAGAACAATGGACTTACGCACAATAATCAAAAGTACGTCTAAATTCGTTTCTTTTATTACTGGTCATTATTGATAAATTCTTTGATAATATATTTTTAGAGAAACACGCATAATTTTAACGTAAAAACGATCATTTTTACAAAATTGGAGATTTTATATTTCTGCATAAAAAGAGGTATGCCTAAAAATAGTACACAATTTTAATAAATGTGAAATTTTGAGATGATACTTCTATGTAAAATTTGCAATTTAAGGCAGGCGACACATTTAGTAATTTGTCTCAATTTATCTGCGAAGAATTCTTGTTTATCAGATTTTTGCACGTAATAGATAATATATAATAATCGAAATTCTTTTGTCGCATAATTGTCTCTTTCAGATGTCTGAAAAATTTTCTCATCAATGTTTCAAAGAGATGAGATTTTATGTGATTAATTTTATACTTTGTTACATTGTATGCAATCATTCATTTATTTTAAAAATCTTTATCTACTTATCTCAATTGTCTTATTATTTCAATTATTGTTATTCGAATGTTTCAGTTATTATTATTATTATTATTAATTTAGTCTAGCTCTATTAATTATTTATTTTCAATTTAGAAAAAATCAATTTAATAATTTCTCTTATCAATCATATGTACTTTAACTACAGGAAAAAAACCTAGGAAAAAAATTAGGAAAAAAACTAAGAAAAAACTAGGAAAAAACTAAGAAAAAACTAGGAAAACAACTAGGAAAACAACTAAGAAAAAAACTAAGAAAAAACTAGGAAAACAACTAGGAAAACAACTAGGAAAACAACTAGGAAAACAACTAAGAAAAAAACTAAGAAAAAAACTAGGAAAAGGGAAAAAATAGAAAAATGAAAAAAAGTAGGAAAAAACGAAGGAATTCTGAATTTTAAAAACTCGAGAGTTATTAATAAAAATCTTTCTTCACAGAATCTGTAACTTAATTTATTTGCTATATTCACTGAATTAAATGTCTTTTTGTTAATCACACTAATTCTAATGTATCTAATTAATTATAAATTTAAATATTATGATGCTGAATATCAAAAAGTCTGTCTTATTCGTGAAAATAACAACTTTAAACAGTTTTTAAAATCTAGTAAATTTAAATTCTTGCATTCTGGAATGATTAATGGATATTTTTCTCATTTAAATACCAAATTCGTACTCAGGAGGCATTAAAAATTTTTCATGATTATTATATTTGTTAACTATCTTATTCATGATTAGTATATAAAATTTATAAACGCTGATTCATAATTGCTTCATTAAAATGATACTTTTTTCGAAATATAAAAAAAATCGCGATTAATAAAAAATTGCACGCTATTATTTGAATTATGTACAACTGACAAAATATTATGTGCCAAAATAAAATGAAATCTCAAAAAGAAAAATAAATAATACTTATTTACAATATTTACTTATTTACAACAAAATAAGTAAAATTTTTGAAATTAAGATGCTATGTTCCAATAATTTATTTTTACAATAAAAATGTAGTGTAAAATAAAGAAACAATTGCCATTTTTTAAATAATAAATATCAAAAAATTAACGCAATCACTTGATACGTAAGATTAAAAACAAAAGTATAAACATATAAAATTTATGAAATACAAAAGAGTAATAAACGTTAAAAGTAGAAAAAAAACAGTCTAGAGATAAAAATCAAAAAAATAAGTACGGCTTCTTAAAATAAAAAAATAAAAGAGAAATGTACCAAAAAACATATTTCAAAAATAAAATAAAAATGCTCAATAAGTCATATTTCAAGAAAATATAATCAAAAAGTGACAAATGCATAATGAAAATAATAATCAGAGAATAAAGAAGTGTGTGTTAATACAATGAAAGATAAAAAAATGAACAGTTGGTCTTATTAATGGATAAAATAAATTAAATAGTATTACTCTTTCGCAAATTGTAATTCTAATTTTTTTTTCAAGAAAATAAAAGAAGCTTTACTACGTGTAAAGATTATAATTATAGCTATTGAAGAAGTAGTAAAAAATTAATCATTAGATTCGATTAAAAGGATAAGATTAAGAATATTTACAATTTTGAATATGTTCCTTATCAAAAAGATTCTATGTATTTATCATTTTATCAGGCATTTTTCTAAATTTTAAGCGCAAAGAATATTAGATTCTGTAAAATATAGATTTCCAAAATTACTTAAGATTATTTTAATTTATTGTTTCATATATATTTGCGTTTACAGTGATATATAATTTTATTAACCAGAAATAAATAGTTACAATTGTTTGATGTTGCAAATTCCCTACAATCGTTTTTGTAGACAATTGTTATTTAATATTCTTATATCAATTTTCGCTTATATGATTAATATTGTGGAATTATATTAATTTCATTAAATTACAAAATTGAATTTAAGAATTGAGATATTTATTTGCATAAATTTTATTTCGTTTTTGTTTAAATTTAAAAAAATTAAAAAATTAATTGATATTTAGATTAATTACTCAATAAGTTTGTTTGAAAATTATACAAGTTTATTAATAAGTATGTTTATAAATTATACAAATTTATTAATAAGTAGGTTTATAAATTATACAAGATTTATTAATAACTATATTTCTAATTATATGTGTATTATACATATATATAAGTTTATAGATTATATAGTTAATAATTATATATAGTTCATAACTACATATTATAATTTATAATTATATACAGTTCATAACTATATATAATTTATAATTATATACAGTTCATAACTACATATAATTTATAATTATATACAGTTCATAACTACCTATAATTTATAATTATATATATGTTCATAAATAAAAAATACACGTTTTCTGAATTTATAAAAATTGATTCTTTTAAAAAAAAGTGCATACTTTTGGATAAAATATTAGTCCGAACACTGTAGGAGATATTGTTGAAAACCAAATTAATGGATTTGTTGCTAAGATGATTAGGTTCTGCGTCATTGCGAGTGTCATTTTTGTTAATTAAAGTTAAATTTAACTTGAGATTCGGTGGTTTCTGGCAGAGTTCCAGCGGTTCTGGCATCGTTTAAATTTACAAATTGTACATAATTTTTTCGCGGGTTTTTTCAATTGTAAACTCGTGCATATCATATTCTTTATAAATGCGCATTAATTGTCGCATCACACACACACGATTGTTCTCTTTCCATCATAAAGCACTTATTAATCACAGACGTTTAATAATGTCAATGTTCTATTAACACTTATTTACAATTTTCACTTTTTAAAATCACTTGTTTCATTAACAACTATTTTTAAATGACGAGATCGTTTCAAGGCACATATCGAATTTTCCAAGGTTTTATAAGAGAAGAAAGGATGTAGTGACAGAGATGTTTTGAATTTGAAAAGTTGAAATTACAAAATTATAAAAAATGGAATAAAATAGTTAGCGAGGGGTATTTAATTGTAGAGGTGGAATTTTGTCGAAGGTGTTGGAATTTAAAGGGTGGAATTAGATTGTTTAATAATATTTTTGTGTGTAGACAAATTAGAGAGTGTAATTCCGTCCGCCTACAAAGGAAGGCTCAACTACACTGAGCTTTTAAACGAGCGTTCGCTCGATCTTTCACTCAGTACAAAGACTTTAGATATCTTTGAACATATGTACAATCAAACGAGAGAAGAAACTTTCAAAAAGGAGATTAATTGCTCTGAGATTTCAAAACTTTTATCTGAATTGTAAATTTTTTATTTTTAATTACATATTTATTTTTACACTTGGCCTAATTCCCCTTTACGTTCTCTCACCATTTCCTTCCTTCAATCCTAAATTTACACTTTTCTTTCCTTTCATTCTGTACATTCCAGATTTACTATTTGTTGCTTGCCTTTGTCTTCTTTTCTAGTTTCCAGCATCTGTATAATTTCAACACATTTTTTTCCACGCAGATGTATTTTTTATTTTCAAATGTATTTTTTCATTTTCTTACAAATGTATTTTACATATAAATTTATTTTTATACAAATGTGTTTTACATACAAATTTATTTTTATACAAATGTATTTTCTTACAAATGTATTTTCTTACAAATGTATTTTCATACAAATTTATTTTTATATACAAATGTATTTTTATACAAATGTATTTTATACATACAAATGTATTTTCATACAAATGTATTTTATACATACAAATGCATTTTTATACAAATGTATTTTCATACAAACGTATTTTTTTCATACAAATAATTTAATACCTATAATAAATAATAATTATTTCAAAATTTGTATAATAAAATTCCGAAATAGAAATTTTTTTAATAAACAATAAGAGAAACACGAGACGAAACAGAAGACTTGAAACAAATTCAATAAAAGTAGGAAACAAAATATTATCAAGAATGCAAAAAAGACAAAATAGAAAGAAAAACATTATCAATGAGCAGACAAAAAGCTAAAAAGAAATAGAAAAGAAGAAGCGAAAATATGTACAAAAAAACTCAAGAAAAATAGAAAACAACGAATTGTTCGCGAAAAATATAAATTACATAAATTATCCATCAAAAAGTGAAAAATAAATAAAAAGATAAGAAAAATAATAAAAAATTAATTTCCACGAAGATCAGAAAAGGATTTTCGCAAATTTGTATAATGAATAAATTTTCTCAACAGAAATTCCATTTTTATATGCAATCATTTTTATTGGATACTTTTTTTAAAAAATGAAAAACTGATTAGTTATCAAAGACATTAAAATTTTTAATTTTAATGTCATTAAAAACATTAAAATTTTTAAATTTAATGCTATTAAAAATTTTAATTTTAATGCCATTAAAAACACTAAAGCTTTTAATTCTAATGTCATTAAAAACATTGCAATTTTTAATGTTTATGACATGACTGAACTAATATGCAAATTTTAAAAACAAATTTTAATGAAGAAAGATTTTTTGCACATCATCTGGAGATTTTATAATCATATGATTTATAATCGTCTATTTACAATCACAGAATAGTACTAAAAACAAAAAAAAATTGTTAAAAATTAAAGTATTAAAAAACCAAAAACTGTGAATTTTAGCAAAACTTGAAATATTTAATTTATTGTCATATGATTATTTATATTATATGATTCTACGAGATTACTTTTCTCTTAATAGACTTTTCATCGTCTATTTTCCCAATAAGAGATAAAAAATAAATTTAAAATAATGGAATTAAAAATGGTATTAGTAAATATACTGTGAAGGATAAGATACAGCAAATGAGATATAAGATAAGAGTTTTAGATAAGTAGGAAATAGAAACTCTATGAATGCCTTCTGTATTTTTCTTCCTCTTTCCTTTTTTGTCATTTCTTTGGTAATTATTCTTTTTTCAATAAAAGTATTTCTTGTTTAGTTAAAACAAAGACATTTATTGTTAAATAAATACGTCACCTTCTTATGTCTATTAGGCCTAATGTCTATGCTTTTTTTTGTTGATTCCATCAACAATGTCAATTTATTACAATAAAAAAATTATCTTGATACTTTTTTATTTACATTGCAAAAAATTGAATTATTATAAAATTTTTAATGTAGAATTGAATTACAAACGAATACTATCAGAGACATTTGAATTTAAACAAATTTCTGAATTTGAATTTAAACAAATTTCTAAATTTGAATTTAAACAAATTTCTAAATTTGCAGAAAATTTATTGAAAACATTTTCCTTTTTATTTAATTAAGCAAGGCTTAGTCATTATTTTATAAATGATTACATTACATTTTATAAGGAATTAGAACCAAATAGGCTTTTCTCAAAATTATTATTTATCACCATTGTTGTTATTTTCGCTAAATTATTATTTATTACCATTGTTGTTATTGTTGATAAAAAATAAAAACAGTGAATAAAACGGCTAAAATTTAATTAGGTCAGAAAATTAAATACAATTGAAATTATCCACGCTTCAAAGTACAAAGTCGTTTTATTTATCAAATATTCGTATGTGTAATTGCACCTACTGAAGATATCTCAGTGTACACGATTGTTCGAAAAGTTGCCTACACTAGTGACAAAAGTATACTAATTTCAAAAACTGCAGTAAAAATGTTGGTAATTTTAATCGTATTTGATCTGAATTCATTTGATTTAGTTTTGAAAAATTTCATTTTAAAAATTTTGTTTTAAAAATGTCATTTTTTTAATAACTAATAATTGTCATTAATTTAAATAATTATTCTTTGTTAAAAAATTTTAAACAAAGAAATAGTAAGTAAGTAAATAATAGTAAGTAAGTAATAGTAAGTAAATTTTTTTTTTTACATTAAATAACAAATAATAAACAAATTACAAAATAAACAAATAAATATTTCTTAAATCTATAATCGTTTTTGGAAAGGTAGTCTCAAAATTTGTTTTACTGCAATTTCTTTATTACATTACATAGTACGAATTACAATATGCATTTAAAAAATCATTACGTATAAAATAATCGAATATTCATGTAGTCAAAAATAATTTAAGAAGTGCAAAAGAAGAAAAAAAAAAGAATAAGGCACTCGTTCTAGTCTACGAACTTTCTCACAAATAACTTAGTATCTTAATATCTTAAAAAATCACTGAAATATTTCAGTTATGAAGCATTTTTCTCTGATCACTTAAAAGAAAATATTCTACATTTATAAAACTAAAGTTTACTTAACATTTATAAAATGATAATCACAAATTCGAGAAACTTTAGTTAAAGTTATAATACATTTATTATAAATTATAATATTGTTAAACGTAGTTGTGTAGAGAAAGTAATTATAAGTAGAAGAGCTTTATATGTACAAAAATAAATAATTTAGGAAGACAGTTATGATTCATTTAAAGTTGAGCAGAAATAAAGACGTAAGTTGGATTTTAAAGAATTAAATACATTAAAAGTGTAAAAAAGTAAAATACATTAAATTAAATTAAAAAAAAAGCAAAAAAAACAACAAAATAATTAAAAAAATAATTTAAAAAATAATTCGAAAATAAAAAAAATAAAAAAATAAAGAAATAAAAACAAATAACAAAAATACATTAAAAAAGTGAGAAGAAATGAAAAGAGAAAATGAAAAACCAACCCTGTTTTGAAAACTCAAAATTAATGAATCACATTCTTAAATTAAGTATACAAGTTAACTGCAAATCACCTTTCATTTTAATATTTTGAATTTGTCAACTTTCATTCTCATAGACAAAATATATTTTTTAAAACTTTTACTGAGATTCAAAATAATAGTTTTCAATTAGAATTGTACAATTTTAAGTACAATTGTAATAAAAGTACTTTCACGTTTGTTTTGTAAAATGATTTACAGATCAATCTTCCAACCTTCTAAGTACCAATATAAACAATTTCTTCTTTCGTCAATTTTTGGTTCTTTCGTTGCTTTCAGCGAATAAATAATTATCATACAAAATATTATCTCAAATTCCAAAATTTACAAATACAATTACAAATATTACAATGTATTTTTAATACATTTCTTAAAATTTCCAATCATCGAATGTCCAATTTTGAAAATCAAATGTTCTAAAAACATTAAAATTTACAATTTTACTTGACTGTAAGTCACTTCCTAAAATTCTTAAATAATTATTTTTTTAATTTTAATTAATTTAATTTTTTGTATAAATATCGTTGACACTGCTTTTGTCTTTAGAAAAAGCTTCATCATAATTAGCTTCAAGAACTAAAAGTGCTCTTTACGAGACTAGCAAACGCTTTACGCGAATACTGAACCACCAAATACATTTCTTCAATGAATTCATCTTCTGTTAAGTTTGCACCAAAGTGCACTTGCAGTCAGCAGATGCATCAGTACTCCGATTCCTATTATCAGGACCAAATTGTTCACCACATTCGTGTCAGCAATTTCCATATCAGTTAGGAATTTGTGGCCCTTTTTGTAATGACAATACGCTATTATTTCTTTCGGATCTTCGCACTTTAAATCCATTCGATTAAAGCCATAGACCGAGACTAGTAAACTGTGGAATCCAGCTCTAAAATAAGAGATGTGGAAGATCCAACGAAAATAGGCCGGCGTATCCATGTAACGGATACAAAATCCGAAAACCGAAAAGAGAACGGCAATTATCGGTCCAGCGAAAACTGCAATCTGTAAACAAAAATTCAAATTTAAATAAATTTTAAATTAAAAAAGAACAAAAAAGTACAAACGTAAAAACGTTTAAATCCTATAATCAAATTTTTAAAATGAGTATTTGTTACTATAGGTAAATGCTAATAAGTTCGACCAGTACCAGTAGTCGGTCATTAATTAATCAAATTAAATTCCATCCGAAGGTATATGATGATTATTCACCATTTCTTTATTTATTATTATTTTCGGCCATTGATTCAATTTAATTTGATGGAATTTGATTAAAATAATATTTTTAAAACGACATTATGTCGAATTTTACAACTCACAAATTGTTAAAATAAAAGATCAAATATTATAAATATACAAATTTTACAATTTTACAACTCACAAAGTGTTAAAATAAAAGATCGAATATTTATAATATTTGATCTCTTATTTTAACAATTTGTACAATAAGAGATCAAATATTATAAATATTCGATCTTTTATTTTAACACTTTGTGAGTTGTAAAATTTGAATAATTGAAATTGAATAATTGAAATTGAATAATTGAAATAAACGTCACATAAGTGTATAATATTTTATATTATGTATATTAATACTTTGAAATTAAATTGTTTTCAATTTTATTTTTATTTAACATTTAGAAATTACGTACTCGTACTGGAGTTGTCGCTCCGATGAAAAAGCCCCAAGCTTGTGCAGTTAAACTCGCAGCAATACTCAAGAGCATAAAATAAACAATGCGATGCGTTTCCACAGGTTGACCTGTCAACCAGTAACTTACAGACAAGTAAGTTAATGCACAAGCAGCTTGAAATGGTATTTCAATCAGTAGTAAACTAATGTAATACGGAGCGAGTCGATACCATCGATTAAAATGCTCTCTCGTGAGTATTTGCATCTCTAAGGGAACTGAAACAAAAATCAAAAACGTTAATAATCACAAACTTATAAAATCACAAACGTTAAAAATTACAAACGTTAAAAATTACAAACGTTTACAATCACTAACGTTTAAAAATACAAATGTTAAAAATCACAAACGTTTACAATCACTAACGTTTAAAAATACAAATATTAAAAATAACAAACGTTTACAAACACTAACTTTCAAAAATACAAATCTTAAAAATCACAAGCTTTATAACAATCACTAACGTTAAAAATCGTAAACATTAAAATCATTCGTTAATAATTCTTTCTTTTCTTTACAATCAAGTTTTTGGTTAACAAGTTTATTGCGTTTTTTTAAAAAGATTATCTAAAAATGCAATTTTTTATCACATTCTTGACATTCTTAAAAATGTATTTTCATTTGTAGACATTGTCTCATTTACAAATGCACTCTTCCTTAAGCGATTATAATCACGATAAGCACAACTGGCAAATAAATTGAAGGTCGATATTTTTATGATTATTAATAAATAATCAGCAAGCGATAAGGTCATTCATTTAATAATCTATAAATTTACACTGATGTCCTTTTGAAGGAAATGGTTTTGAATTGCTCAAAAAACGGTATCGGTAAAATTCGTAAATTAGTACTAAAAATTAATTTAGTTCTTATTATTGAAAATGGAATTTCTAAAATAAATTTGTAAAAATAAAAAAATAAAATGCAAAACTTATGTGCAATTGCTCTAAACAAACGCCCAGCTTGCTTGTTCAAAATACATTTTATAATATCAAATCATTAAAATATTTTTTGTACTACCGTGTAGTAAAAACCCTTCCGAGTGCGCTAAAAGTACTTTTTACACACTATTGCGTAAAAAGTGCTTAAATACAAAAAGCACTAGTGCTTTTTACACACTATTGCGTAAAAAGTGCTTAAAACAAAACACTAGTGCTTTACGCATTAGTGCTTAAAAAGTCGAATTTTTAGAGCACAGTATTACAAAAAAGACTTTTTTATTAAAGCATTTATATTAAAGAAAAAAATGAGAACTAAAAGATTAAAAAGGACATTTGTAATATTTTTAATATTTCGAAACTTGATGAATGCTTACAAGCAAGAGTAACGGCCATTTTTCCAGTATAAACGATTAATAAAAGGGACCCGTAAACGTAAACGTAGTTAGCAAAAACTCCATTCGCTCGGTATCCACTTCCTCTGTAAAGATACCCAAATATCACACCAATTAGCAGATGACAAAGAAGACGAACGACCATTAGTGTGTAGTCCCTTTTTAAGGAAATTAATTGTCGTTTGTAGAGCAAATAACATTGCGCCAAAAATCCTGCAGGGGGTGGTGGTTTTTCGTTCGTGATTTCCTTATCTGAATCTAAAACAAAATACTTCGTTATAATAATTTTAACATTTGTATTTTTGTCAATTTTACAATAGTTTATATTATTTCAGACTGTTTTGTAACATTTTGTAGCGAATTATATTGTATTGCTTTTTTGTATAAAACGTTTTTTTATATTATCTTGTTATTTGATACTAATTTGATAATAATTTGATACTAAATTGATACTTGATTTGATACTAAATTGATACTTGATTTGACACTAATTTCACATTTATTTGATACTTCTTTGACAATAACTACATTTTTGTTTTTTAAGAATCGTTTTTTTACTATTTTAAACTACATTTGTGTACATACATTAACAAAACATTTTGAAATAAATTATTTTGTCAATGATTCAATAAAAGTAAATTCAAAATAATGATTTAAATTTTACCATCCACATCTTCTTTCAGAGCAGGGAGGATGATTTTTTCTTCGGGCATACTTGCAACTTTTGCTATTAATTTTTCTATTGAAATTCCATATTCTCCAATAGCCACTTCCAATACTGAAAAATAAAATAGAACAATTTTGAATTATTTCTGATTTATAAAAGTAACAATTAACAACATTAATTTCGTTTCCAAGTTTTATTTCCTTTTTTCTTATTTTCATTTTTTATGTTTCCTAACATAAATATTCCATTTTCAGTTTCAATAATTTTCTTAAGGCCATGTGTCAAGGTTAACAATTTTTTTATTCTGTGTTGAAAAATTTGTGTCCGTAGGATATGGCCTTAAACAAAATTTTTAAATCAAAATTAGGAATAAGTTTTATTAAGATAAATAAAAAGAAGAAATTAATATGTTTATAAAAACATTTATTAATAAATTTATAGAAACGTTAAAAAATAGGTTTAAAATTCGAAAAGAGAAAAGAGAAAAGAGAAAAGAAAAAAGAGAAAAGAGAATCGAAGAGATCGAAAAGAGAATTAAACAAAATTGAAGAGAATTTTAAAAAGTGTCTTTTAGATCCAGCGAATGAGAAGAAATGACGAGATATTAGATATTTGCTTATGTGACCTTCACCTCTTTCAAAATCTATTTTATTAAAAGAGACGGCTTTTATCGAAAGGTTAGATTAAATTTCTGGGGTATTGGGGCACCCAAATGTTTCTAGAGGAACCTCTTTATGAATATTTATCTTGACTTGCATCCCGTAATATCAAGTAGGGTAAATGCATGGAAAATTATGTCAGTTGAGCATGTAATCGTAATTGGAGCAAGATAAAAACCGACTCATCATTACGTCAATATCATTCTGTTTTCAATATAAAAGTAATGGACTATTTAGTTCATCTATGAATAATGTTGTCTCATTATCGAATATTTATTGTTTTTTTTAACTTTGATAAATACACATTAAACCATATCCATTCAATAATATAAACAAAGAAAATGTCACTTAAATGACACACTTTCGGAAATCTGTCGAGGATGGAAGTTGTAAGAAAGAACAGAGAAGAGAAAAAGCAAAGCAAAGAAAAAGAAAAGAAAACGCAAAGTAAAGAAAAAGCGAAGTAGAGAAAAAGTGAAGAAAAGAAAAAACAAAGCAATAAAAAGCAAAAAAAAACAAAGCATGGAAAAGCAAAAAAAAAAGAAAAAACAAAGCATGGAAAAGGCAAAAAAAGAAAAAACAAATCATGGAAAAGACAAAAAAAAGAAAAACAAAGCATGGAAAAGGCAAGAAAAAAAGCAATTGTTTCGAAAACGTGTAAAATGAGTATGGCCAAATTAGCAATAAAAAATGGCGAATTTAATTTTATTTTTACACGTACGAAAATCTGCTGGATTGTGATAAGGTGGACAGTGGGCTCCAATTGATGATAAATGTGGTACCAACGATTGTATAGGTCCTTTATATATACAATGACCTTCGGCAACAGCGTAAAGTTGGTCAAACATTTCAAATAGCAGAGCACTAGGTTGATGAATTGTACAAACTACGGTACGTCTTTCTATTTTTGCCAATCGCTGCAAAAGAGCAATGCACTGACTGCAAGAAGCAGAATCTAAACCTGAAAAAATAAATCATTATTAATTATCAATTCGAGAATTTTTAACAATTTTACCTAATTACATGAAACTATCGAACGTACAATTTCTTTATTTTACAATTTCACTTTACTTTCAATTACAAGTTTATATCCAATTCAGAAAAATGTAACTATTATTGCTTGGTAAAAAAAAGCTTTTTTATTTTTTATAAATTTATATTTTATTTTATTTATATATAAATAAACAAACTGGAAGATTTTCTTACCAGTAGTAGGTTCGTCAAGAAATAATACTGATGGGTTGCTGAGAAGCTCCATTGCAACATCAAGTCTCTTTTTTTGACCGCCTGAGAGCCGTCCACATAAAGTATCGTAGCAATAACCAAGTCCTAGAATTTCAAGAAGTTCCAAAACCTGCGAAAAAAGTCCGAAATTAATATAAGAAAATTTTAGAAATGTCGAATTTTAAGATGCATACGGCTGTGGTTAATAATAATAATAATAATTATAATAATAAGAATAATAATAGTAACAAACGTCCGATAAAAAAATAGTTTCTATCATTTTATGATCTTCGTGTCAACAAACTATCAACTTATAATAATAATGATAAAAAAGAAAATTATAAAAAATAATTAATTATAAATTAATAAATTATTAAAATACAGATTATTATTATTATAATAATCTTTAAACTACAATTTTAAATCGTCAAAATTACAAAAATACAAAGTTACTGAATTTTAGAATGATTAAAGTTTAAAGATTATAATAATAATAATAATAATAACAATAATAATAATAATAATAATAATAATATTAATAATAATAATAATAATAATCAGGCGAAAAATTGTAGTTTAAAGATTATTATAATAATAAAAATTGTTTAAAGATTACTATAATAATAATAATAATAATCTTTAAACTACAATTTTTCGCCTGATCAACACTCAAAACATCTTTTAAAATAATAATGATAAATGACAAAATAATTAAAATTAAAGATTATCCTCCACGTGTTTAAGATAAAAAAAATGTTAAAATACAATAAAATGTTAATTTGAATTGCAGAGGAATTGAAAAGAAAGCATTAAAAATGCAAATGTTGCTGCAATTGAAATAAAAATTTTATTGCATTTAAAAGTGAAAATCACTGAAGATGTTGCTTAATTTCAACCGATCGTAATTTCTATTTATAAACGAAAATTAGTGAACATTGATCATTGGAAAATACGTGGAACAAAAGAATGTGTTTGACAATTTTAGCATAATTAAGGATGTTTATCTATAACTTTTCTTTATAATAAGGGTCATACTATCAAGTGCAGGGTCACTCTTAGCATAAGAATAAAAACATACGCTATTTCTTTACAATTTGACGAACAGGGATTTTCTCAACTATTAAATTATCAGCGGTGACGTTTGCGAAAAGCTGATTTCATGGCATTTTTTCCCACCAACTGTCACCGATAATCCTAATCACTGATAGACAATGAATGTAATTTTTATTCTCTTATAATTAGAATAATGAATTTAGTTCTTTACAAAGAATAAAGGTATTAGTGTGTATTAACAACATGCTTAAAATTATTTTGCAGCTTTTTTAATTTTTTTTTGTATATATTTTGTTGTAATATATATTTGGAAAAAGGGTCATTTTTGTAGACGTTTACTTGTTAAAAAAATATAAAAATTTCATTTATTTCATTTCATTTCATTTTATTTCATTTATTTTATTTCATTTCGTTTATTTCATTTCATTTCATTTATTTTATTTCATTTCATTTCACTTATTTCATTCCATTTCATATAAAATTGATTTCAAAATATTCATTTCAAATAAAATAAAATAAAATGAAATAAAATGGAATAAAATGAAATAAAATGAAATAAAATGAAATAAAATGAAATAAAATGAAATAAAAGGAAATAAAATTAAATGAAATAAAATGAAATAAAAATAAAAATTAATGTAACAAAATAGTTGTAATATTTTATTAATAGTTATTAACACTATTTTTATTGTATTTTTTTCACGCTTCTTAAACCTTTAAGGTTTAACACGGTTAAATAGGTTTGAAAAGGTTGTTACCTTATCAAAAATAATAAAATGCGTAAAACACTGCTAATACCTTCTTTACAACGGTTTAAGATTTATTATCGAATTTTTAATAAGTTCCACTGAAAGCTTATATTTTTAAGCGTTCTTTTACATTTTTTATTACGAGTTTATTACAAAATTGAATTGATCACTTTTTTTGTTCACAAATGTTTCATCACACATTGTTAAGGAATGAGCAAATCTTTCGTTAAACTATTCCAATTAGTTAATTTGTTGCGTTTCAATATAATTTAAATTTTAATGGTAAACTATGCAAAAAGAATATTATAAACAAAAGAAAAAATAAAAACAAACGACAAAAAGAATATTATAAACAAGAGAAAAAAACAACTACAAAAAGAATATTATAAACAAGAGAAGAAAAACAAAACAAACTACAAATAGAATATTACAAACAAAAACAAAACAAATTACAAAAAGAATATTATAAACAAAAGAAAAAACGTAAAACAAACTACAAATAGAATATTACAAACAAACAAAAACAAAACAAATTACAAGAAGAATATTATTATATTATTATTATAAACAAAAGAAAAAACGCAAAACAAACTGTAAAAAGAATATTACAAATAAAAGAAAAAAGCAAAACAAACTACAAACAAATATTACAAACAAAAGGAAAAAAACAAAACTACAAAAAGAATACTACAAACAAAAGAAAAAACGCAAAACAAACTACAAAAAGAATATTATAAACAAACAAACAAAATTGTTGACAAAACACTTTTGTAAAAACAAGTGAATTGATTCAACCATCATTTTGCAAATTACTTCACACCAAAAAGACTTTGCAACAAATTTTACTAAAATAGCTAAAGCTTTGTAAAATCTCTAGAGATTTTAGCAAAATGAAATAAGAAAAAATTCTTGAAAAGTACTTCGCCATTCGAGAAAAATTGCGCCTTGAAATTGAAACCATGAAGTTGAATCCATCAATAAATATGAAAATCCTTTTTTCTTCTTTTTTGTAAAAAAAAGGTGTTTCACAATCTGATTAATGACGGGATGCAAACAATGAAGAAATCTATCGGAAGTTGACGCCTGGAATTTTGATTCTGCAAGGCGTAAAAAAATATCAGCAAAACCTATTTAATTTACACACCTGAGTGTGCTTATAGGCAGAATTGATAGTGTAGCCGAGTTTGAGGTGAGCGGCAAGAGTCATGGCTTCTCCCACCGTAAGTCTCGTTCTTTGTAGAGAATCTTGTTGTATGTAGCACGATGTTCTTCTCCACCTTTCACTGTGTGGTACACGTTTCTTTCCATTCACTAGGATTTCACCGGTAACTCCTTGAACACTGCAAAAAAATATAGACCATCAATTCCAAACGTCACAAGAATTGCCTCCTATTAACAAAATCCTCCGTCTGATAAAGATGAATCGCAAATAAAAAGATTTGATAATAAAAGGAATGAGCAAAAGCAAGATCCAAGAGTTCACATGCAGGTTTTTCAGATTGAGGGTCGTGAGTTTTGTCACGTAGCCCAGTTCGTTGCACCCGAAAAAAGAATTATTTGCATGACTGCATAATATTTGTAATAATTGCACCTGGATCAGAAACACGATAAAAATAAATTAGCCAATGTACCAAATATTCTGCAATTGAATCCACAATCTATTTTGTACATTTATTATTCGATTTTGCAACGACTTATTGATTCGTGCACTCTCGGAGGTTTCAAATTTTTCTCGAGAATTTATAGTCGGTGGTTTAGCAAATAGCAAGCGAAAATAAAATACAAAGAGTATCTAAAAAAAATTCAAGTATTTTTTAAATCTTTTTCAGAGAGTCATTTTTTGCATTGTACAAACACCAAAAGTACGTTAATAAAAAGTACAATGTTTGGAAAAGAAATTGAAGAAATGAATCGAATGAAAAAATGAATCAAATGAAAAAATTAGTCGAATGAAAAAGTTAACCGAATGAAAAAATGTATTGAATGCAAAAATGAATCGAATGAAAAAATGAATCGAAAGAAAAAATGAATCAAATGAAAAAAAGAATCAAATGCAAAAATTAGTCAAATGAAAAATGAATCAAATAAAAAAATGAATCAAATAAAAAATGATCCGAATGAAAAAATGAATCGAATGAAAAAATGGATCGAATGAAAAAGTGAATCGAATGAAAAAATGAATCAAATGAAAAAATTAGTCAAATGAGAAATTAATCAAATAAAAAAATGAATCGAATGAAAAAATGATCCGAATGAAAAAATGAATCGAATGAAAAAATTAATTGAATGAAAAAGTGAATCAAATAAAAATAGTGATGAAAATATAAAAAATAATTTTAAATGAATTCAACTTGAATTTAACATTCGCGTGAATTTAATTTGAAATTAATCAAGACGTACGGGACTCGTATGACATTAATTTTGAATGGCAATTTTTTTTAGAAATGTAAAGCAGCACGTCTGTGAAACGCATCTGAAATATCTTGGACATAATGACATACTTTAGAATTAAATAAATATGAGATGCACGACAGTACATTCATTCAAATTGTGCAATTTTCAACTATTAAATGAGTCTTTTTATATCAGATATGATCAGATATCAACTTTATATGCTATTTAGCTCAAATTTACAGTCTTGGTAATAAAATGTTTCTTGCAAAATGCACTATTAAACATGAGTTTATTATTCTAGATAATATTCTTGTCCTTTCGTGTCCAGTTCACATTACGTAAAAACTATTTCTTACTATAATAACAATACATTTTTCAAATTTATGCCATACTTAAACCCCATAAACAACCTATTTTCCTTACAATTACTCTGACTTACGATCCTGTTTTACATTTTAATTTTCATGTCTATTTTTCTTTTAGTTTCATTAAGAACATTTCTTACTGACGAGATTTTAATTTTCCACATTCAAGATTTTTCCATTTTATTTCATTGTTTCTTAGTCTTTTGTTTTTTATTTTTTTTATTTTGATTTTTTGTTTTTTATTTTTTTGTTTCTGATTTTTTGTTTCTTATTTTCTTGTTTCTTATTTTTTGTTTTCTATTCTTTGTTTTTTATTTTTGTTTCTTATTTTTTGTTTTCTATTTTTTGTTTTTTATTTTTGTTTCTTATTTTTTTGTTTCTTATTTTTTTTGTTTCTTATATTTTTGTTTCTTATTTTTTTGTTTCTTATTTTTTTTGTTTCTGATTTTTTTGTTTCTTATTTCCTTATTTCTTATTGCCTTGTTTCTTATTTTATTGTTTTTCCTTTTGTCGTTTCTCATTTTCTCGTTTATCCACTTTTTGTCAATTTTATTTTCTAATTAAGAAATTCGATTTTTAAAAATCTTGAACAATAAAATGACGTACAAGCTACATAATCGAAACGAATAGTTTTTTTAAAAATAAATGAATAACTTTTTAAAGAAAAAAAAATAAGGGATTCAACAAAAGGCATTTGACATAAAATAAGTGACAATCATCGTTAATCATTCTCAACTTTTTCCTACTTTTCACAACAATTACTACAGAAATTTATTTTCCTCTGTGCACGTATTTATAAAAATTGAATTGATTTGCGCATAAACTTTTTACTGAAACTGGAGCCAATGACGCCAACTATTTCTCTTAATCGGCATTTTCTTATCAATCATGAATTTTGTATTTTGAAAAAAATTAAGTGACGACAATAAAACTGTTCAGAAACTTTAATAAAGATTTTTCGTTATAATATTGCAGTTATCTTTACAGTTTATTATTACATTGTATTTATTGAAGTTATTTTTACAATTTATTATTACATTATATTTATTGCAGTATATTTATTACAGTATATTTATTACAGTTATTTCCAAATACATACAATATTTAAATAAATTTGAATAAGAGTACCAGAGGGTGACTAAAAAAATAAATTTAAATAGTATCTCTAGTGTTTTTGGCCAATTTTCGTCGATTTTCTTTTCAACTAAATTTTTCTGAAAACGTAACTTGCCTAATAAAAATGATTAGGAAAAATGATTAGGAAAAATGTTTCATGTAAATTCTTGAAACCTTAAATCTAGATGTTTAATGAATGTGCAAATCAATTCAATGAAACATTTAACATGAATTTTCTGATAAAAAGTAATTATAAGCAATAAACTTTTCTTGTCTTATGCAAATTGAGATAATGTGTTTCTGAATCGATTCCTATTCATTATATAATAAAAAATAAAAATGTGAATCACGTTTGTTGCATGAAGAACTTTGTAAATCATTATTTATTACTTGACTTCTACCTCTCTCACATTAAAAACTGATTTCAATACTACATTTAAAAAATATTTATAAATATTTTGTTCAACTCTCGTACTTTGTGTCTAACTTAGATTTCTCCAACACTTTTCGGAAGTTTTAAACTTAAAATTGATCAAATATTTTCAAAACTGAATAAATAAATTAAAAAAAAATAAGTAAAAGAGTAAGAAAATAATTACAATAAATACGGTGAAATAAAATAGATGTAATAAAATAAATAGAATGAAATAAAATAAATAGAATGAAATAAAATAAATAGAATGAAATAAAATAAATAGAATGAAATAAAATAAATACAATGAAATAAAAGAAACACAATGAAATACAATAAATACAATAATTAAAATAAATACAAAAAAAAATTAGTTGAAAAGTAAATAAATCTTCCTTTTAATTTCGAGTTAGTTATTTAATTTGCTTCTCAAATGAAGAAAGAAATAATGAAGGTTTAAATCGAGAAGGGTATGAGTTCTGCAATTACGAAAAGAAAACGATTTAGAACGTGCTAGGAAAATAACTGTTATTGAGCTTCGGAGGATTTTAGTGGAAATTATTCCACTTGTAGGAATATTAAAATTCTTGATCTGTTTGAATAAAAAGAAAGCCTCTTACGTAAATCCAGCAAGGACGTTGAGAAGTGTTGATTTTCCAGCACCGGAAGGTCCCATGATAGCTGTCAACTCGCCAGCTTTAAAATCTCCATTGACTCCATGCAGAATCTCTTTTGGTTCTGCAATAAAACAAATAATTAGTTTACAACGCTCTCGAGTATGCAAAGTGCTATAATTAAAATACTGGCTCAGACAAATTGAGATTCCATAATTTATAGCAAGTCCCATTTAATTGAAAAAACGTAACAACTTTCTAATTAATTAATTTAATTTCTTTCATTTTTAATTTATTAATTTCTTTTATTTTTAATTTATTAATTTCTTTCATTTTTAATTTAAAATTTAATTGCCCTTCTTTATTTACTTCTTCTGATTTGGCCATTTTTTTCGTTTTGACAACTAAAATTTAAATAAACCACCAATAATTAAATTTCAATTATTCTCATAATTAAATTTAAATAACAATCTATAAATTTAAATATCAACATATATTTTAACAATAATATTAAAATATGAATTTTGAAATTATTACTCGGTCAATAAATACTCGGTAATAATTAATAATGTTAACAATTGAAATAAAAGCGAACTAGAAGAATCAAATTACAAATTTAAGATTAAAAATTGTAAAAGCAACAAATTACAAATTTAAGATTAAAAATTGTAAAAGCAACAAATTACAAATTTATGATAAAAAAATTGAAATAGCAATAAATTACAAATTTAAACATTAACAATTAAATTTAATAGTAACGATACGTAGTACAAAATTTAATTTCACCATCTGACGTTTTGCAGCAATAATTAGAAATTCGTTAAAAAAAAAGTTGCCAATCTCTCGCATTGTCGCTTGTTTATAATTTCACAACTAAAAAGTAGAATGATAATCATATTATAAGAGAGCTACATAATTTACGTTTTTTTTTCTCTGTGAGGTAATTCTCTCGACTTAATCGATGTTCTAATGATTGGACAGAAAATTAATTAAAGATCAAGAGGTGCTTAATCATTTTTGCAAAGGCAGATGACATCTGTGTTTTATACCCAACTTGATTCTGAACTTTGAGACGCATTTCCGAAAGCATAATTGCATTTCTAGTTAAAATGACGTATGCATTGATTTTTTTGCGCGATTGTGATAAGAAATTTTATCATTGCTACCATAATAAAAACACAAAAAAAACAACTTCCTCCATAAGGAAGTAATACTTTTGAATGAAAAAAATCTTCACTTCAAGAAGAAAAGAAAGTTTATTTCGTAAAATAGGATTACAATCTAGAAAGTTAAATAAAAACGTTTTTATAAGATTGCTAATTATAAAAGACAGAATGTAAAAATAATTTCTTTATAATGCAATTTTATTTGTTTTTGCTACATCAAGAGGAAGCTTTGTTTTGTTTATTTTATTTATTTAAATTATTATATTGTAAATACATTTTTAATATTTTTAAATTTGTTATAAATTTGTTAATAAATTTTTAATATATTAAAAATGTAAAAATTAAAAATGTATAAAAAATTATATATTTTTATTATACAACTTTTTTGTTTATACATTTTTAATATTAATTAAATTAATAAGAATCTGAAAAACAAACGTTAATAATCTGAAAAAAGTATGTTCCTAAAATTTGTTGTTTTGGCAAAAAGGTAAAAAATTTAAAATTTGTGTCAATGATTAGTATTAGGTGATAATTTACTTTAATGGAATAATCTTAATTAAATGCAAGGCGATTAGAAATTAGGTCAATACTCGCTTATCAATATTCTACGACGCCAAATCTAAGAAAATTTTCTGTGTATTAGTAGACATACCACTACACTAAAAACAATTATCAAATAGTTCAAGGACACCAGAACGTAAATGCACAATTATCGTGTATTTATTCAAATGCTTAAAATGAATAAATCTACTAAGCTTTTTTGTTATGAAACCGTATTAATCAATTTATCACAATAAATATCCAAAGAAATTATATCACAATACATTATAATTACAATAAATTAAGATGACAATAAATGAAAATTGCAATAAATGAAGATTAAAATAAATAAAGATTACAATAAATGAAGATTACAATAAATAAAGATTACAATAAATGAAGATTACAATAAATAAAGATTACAATAAATGAAAATTAAAATAAATAGAGATTACAATAAATGAAGATTACAATAAATAAAGATTACAATAAATGATGATTAGAATGAACACAAATATAAACCAAAATCACAATAAAATCGAAATCTTGATTGATTTATAATTACTGTCATTATTTGATGCACTTATCGAAAATTACCCGAGTTTAATTTCCTGATGATTCAAAGGTTAATTCCCAGCTTACGAGTAATTATTAATTTCGTGTTAATTTTCTGACTTTAATGCCTTTGATTTTACTTGTAGAGAAAATGAAAAATAAATAATTTATTTAAAGATGATTAAACTTTCTCAACCCTTTTCACCACAGTGAACGTCAAATTAACAAAAAACTTGCTATGATTGATTACGTGTTGGTTGTGATAAGAGGAAGTTCAAGGCTAAGATTGCAGTAATTCTAATGTTATCTTAAGATACTTCATCGTTATTCAGAATTCACGAGACGTTTAGTGAAAGTTCAATTCTCACATCACATGCAACTTTTTTTGTTTATAAATAAAAAGTGCATTTCTTATGTAATGCACAAGATAATAGCAAAGTCTTGTTAAATAAAGTTTAAAGAAAAATTGATGGACTGACGAAACGATAACCCCTGATTAACATTTTCTGGCAAATTAAAGCCGGATATAATTCAATAAACACGAAAGAGGAAAAAGATTGTTGAAAATGATTTGAAACTGATTGCAATTCTCTCGCTTGAAAAATAATTATTTTATTTTCTGTTCTTCAGAATTATTATAAATTTTGAAATTTGTGAACATTGAACATTTATCATATGAAGAATTTTTGCAAAGTACATAAATTTTGTTTTTTCAATCTTTTTGTTTCAATTTTGTTTCAATTTTTGTTTCAATTTTTATTTCAATTTTGTTGTTACAATTATTGTCACAAATTTCTGAGATCTTTAATTATAATTCGTGTATTTGAATAATTTTTTCGGCGAATAGATTGTGTGTATAAAATTGATTCTGGAAACATTGTTTTATGAATTTGCAGCATATTTTGAAAATTAAAATATATAAAATCATTCAATTTCTCATTAACCTCAGGCCACAATATGACGATATAAGCTATTGTGTAGCGTTTCCTTTGTCTCAATATGAATAATACAATGAATTCATAAGACGATTTCACATTTTAATGATTGTGCAGGTTAAAAAAAATATCCAACAAGAAGAGTGTTTATTTCATCATTGCAAACAATTTTTACTTCAAAGAATGACTTGAAAATTTCACTCAAAAATTTGCCATACTTTCAAAAAAGGCGAGTTCCAAAACGAATTTTATTTTTTATTCAAATTATTCTAATTTATTTTATTCAAACGATTCAATGATTCTCTTTTATTTGAACGATTCTATTTTATTCGAGTGATTCTAATCCATTTTATTCAAATGATTCAAATCCATTTTATTCGAATGATTCTAATCTATTTTATTCAAATGTTTCCAATCCATTTTATTCGAATGATTCTAATACATTTTATTCGAATGATTCTGATCCATTTCATTCGAAAGTTTCTAATCTATTTTATTAAAATGATTCCAATCCATTTTATTCGATTCTAATCTATTTTATTCAAATAATTCTACTCTATTTTATTCAAATAATTCTCATTTATTTTATTAAAATAAGCCTAATGTATTTGTTTATTTAATTTATTATTTATTTTATTAAAATAAGCCTAATGTATTTGTTTATTTATTTTATAATTTATTTTATTATTTATTTTATTATTTATTTTATTATTTATTTTATTATTTATTTTATTATTTATTTTATTATTTATTTTATTATTTATTTTATTATT